>JAVQJY010085866.1:0-11909 GCA_036025375.1 Retropinna semoni | reverse complement strand
TGCACCATGTATTTGTACATTTTATTCAGGAATGTTCATGTGAAATGATTTTATGAATGTCCACCTTAACTTTAGAGGGTTTTATATGCAGGACTTTTATATGATAATCATGGTTACGATTAAAGATGAATTGTTGTTACTAAGGTCTTTGTCTCTTCTTTGATTTACAGCTGTTCAAAGCTAACGTGAGCAAGTTTGGGATCTAAGAATTAGTGCAGGACCTTGCTCCACCTACAACACACCACATTTTTCATCCGGTGCATACATTTATTGTTTTGGTATGATTATATAAATATCATAACAATTATTGTGGTACAAAATGTATATCGGTTTACCACGATAGTATGAAATATGTACGTCTTAATAAACGTTCCACATCTGGCGAAAAAGACAACAAGCGCTATCACATGGTTAAGGAGTCCCGGAAATGATTTCTACTCTCAACCTTTGACGTTGCAGTTGGGTAAAACAGCAGAAGTGAGTGTGCGTCAAGGCTAATTGCTTAATACTGTAGTTATTGTGGTTAATAGACACCTTAAGCACATCCTCTGATAGACTGTTCAACCTGTTTGCTCCGTCTACATTAGAAAATTACATTAGAGTGGTATGCAATTACTGGACACTCCACATTCTTATGAATACTGCTATGGACAAAGACAAGTTCGCTGTGAACGTAAGTAGATACGCATACTACCATTAACTGTAAATTATATTTTAAAATATAATTTTTTACATGAAAAAAAACACAAAATGTTGCTTACAGAAGAACAAAAGGGAGGATAAGAGTATAAAATGAGATTTGAACTGCGAGTAATGTTTCAAGCCGTATTGTTTCCATATTATAAGCAACAGAGCGGGAACGTCACATTCACTACCGCTGTCTCGTATCTGACTAATATTATGTGTTGGTTATACCTTGCTATTATAGCTATGGTGGCTGAGCTAAAATGTCTGACTCTCCAAATCCAAAATTATCCAAGGTCCACAGAAAGATATTGTTCAGAAAAATAAAGCGCTATGTATTACAGATTACACGACATTACAATCCACGAAAGTTACACGTTTTTATGAAAACAAGTATGGCAAAGATAAACTAAGAATTGTCAGAAACAAAGCAGAGGTGTTTTCTTCAGCGTCCTGGATGCCAAAGGCTCTCTTCCTGCCCTGGCCA
This sequence comes from Retropinna semoni, assembly GCA_036025375.1. Classification (NCBI taxonomy): domain Eukaryota; kingdom Metazoa; phylum Chordata; class Actinopteri; order Osmeriformes; family Retropinnidae; genus Retropinna; species Retropinna semoni. The sequence continues at coordinate 10,738 of JAVQJY010085866.1, read as the reverse complement.
CATCCTACAGGTAGCATCACCTGCCCTTATCTCCCACTGGCCCACCCATTGCAGCCAATAGATGGGTTGACTGCTGGAGTATGAAAGGAGTATGACACTACAAAACCAAATTCGAAAATTTTTGCTCTTACAATTTTTAATGAAATGATGGAGAATATTCAGAGTCCCTCGTTGCAAATTAAATAGATTTGCAAACTTTTTTGCAAAAATATTGAAATTATCTATTTAATTGTTTATGGGACTTGTGTACATCATAGTTTTATTTTGTTTGGTTTTTATTGATTATTTTGTATGCAGAATGTTTGTTTCTTATGGCTGCAGCATAGGGGAATGCCCAAGCCAAATTTTCAACTTTGTGAGACATTACAGTGAATCCTGATCTTGATTCTTCCAGCCGTCTCCCTCGTCCTGGTTGGAGATGCAGCAGTTTATTGGGGACCTGATTTTGTCTGGAAGCAGTTCCAGCCAATCAATGAAGGACCTGAGCCAGCAGGAGTTTTTCCGCGTTGCTTGGGAGACAACAGGGACTGAGGCTCACAGGCTGAGAGACACCTCTCCAGCAGCAGCAGCATCAAATCTCCCCCAACACAGGAAGGACCAGAGTAAAGCAGCTCCTAGCCTCGCTCGGCAGCCCCCGCCTGAGTCAGGGCAGACATCTGGAGACGGCGCAGACAGCAGGGTAACACGGGGTGAGTGGTCATGATGCGATTGTTTGCGATTAAGGGGAATCTTAGGCTTGATCATTACCTTTGAAATTATTTCTAATTCCTGTTGTTCTCCATCACACAGTCCAACACCACGCCTGCACTTGTCCCGGCTGCCCCTACTCCTCTCCCCCTTCCTGCCCACCCTCCACCCATACCCTTAAAGCCAGGGGGACCCTGTCCTCCCAGCCACAGTCTGACTCAGCATGCCATCCTAAGGACCTTAGCTGTGCTCCTCTGGGAAGCAGGGGTCAGAGAGCATCAGGGGGGGAAGAGGAGGCCAGTAAGCCCAGTAGCGCCACCAGCTTCTCCCCCTCCCATCCCCAGCCCAGCCAGCTCCAGAGCCGGGAAGCAGAGGCTGGTGCTCAGAGCGACAGCGACAACCCGGATAGCCCCGCAGTAAAAGGCTCAAAAGGCTCCTTGTCTCGACTGCCCACCTACCCTTGCCTCTGCTGTCACCGGGGCTTCCAGACTTGTACCCAGCTGTTGCAGCACCAGCAGGTTGCAGACTCCCCATTCTCTCAAGCCCACGCCCATCACCATTTCCACCACCATCACTGCCCCTTCACTTCCTGTACGCCCTGCCCCTCGCTTACTGACCTCCACTCTCCCTCAGCCCAGACGCCCTTTCCCTGCCTCTCTTGTCAGCGCTCTTTTTCCACCTGTGCCCAGCTGCTCCGTCATCAACATGGCCACGCCCAGCAGCAAGAGGATGAGGGCGGGGCTGCATCTCTCTCTACTTTGTTGCATCCCTGCATGCATTGCTCTGCCTCCTTTCCCCGGCCCTCACAGCTATTGCAGCACCAGCGCTCCCAGCATGCCCACAAGCCCGCTGGCTTCCTCTGCACCGAGTGTGGCAGGGCCTTTAACTCTCACAGCAACCTCCGCATTCACCTCAACGTGCACACCGGCGCCCGGCCATACTCCTGCCTGGACTGCGGCAAGAGCTTCAGCCAGTCTGGAGCTCTGAAGATCCACAGGCGGATCCACACTGGGGAAAGGCCCTATAACTGTTCTTACTGTGGCAGGGGATTCCCCCACCTGGCGGGGGTCCGGGCCCACCAGAGGACCCACACAGGGGAGAAGCCCTACCGCTGCCCCCAGTGTGGGAAGTGTTTCACCCAGTCTGGGGCTCTGAAGATCCATAACAGGATCCACACAGGGGAGCGTCCGTTCATATGCAGCCTTTGTGGGAAGGGCTTCTCTAACCGCTCGGGCATCCGCTTTCACCATCGCACCGTCCATGGTCTAGTCCCCGAGCCAGGTGCAGGGAGGGTGGCTGGGAGCCGCCCTCCCAGACTCGGAACCTTCCCTACAGTAGCTGGGCGTCCCAGCACCAGTCTAACATTTGGGTTGAATACATGCACCAGTTCCAGTACGGACATCAGCCCCAGAGATCTCACCACCCCTAGCCTGGAGTCTCTAGAGTCTGGCCTCCCGGTCAGCACTGCTTCCAAACCCCAACCTCAGCAGCCCCTGTCCCAGCCACCGTCAGCCTATGTGACCACCCTTTCCAGGAGGGCCGAGTTGTGTAGGGACAAGGAGGGGTCTGGGAGCTCTCTGATGTATGCGTGTGAGGACTGCGGTCTGCGTTTTGCAGATGCCCCCTCCAGGAACAGACATCAGAGTCAGGAGCATTACTCCACAGAGGAAGGCTGAGGGGTCAGGATGGTGCTGGAGGGACAAACTTAGAAAGAGGGACAAGCAGAGAGAGAGGAGAGCCATGTAAAATGCATTCTAGACTAACTGTTTTATACCACTCAAATACTCGATGATTATTGGCTTACCTACAGTGCTAAGATATGAAGCCATTTTCATACAAAAAACAAGGTAATTTATGTGATTCAATAATGAGTCAGTTATTTTTGTCATTTGGTACATTCAACAATAATCAGAGAGTCGTTAGATAATAAATTTCCCCAATCAGTTGGATATTTCTACCACTTTGTTTGGATAGGTATGTATGTATTATAAGGTATGTATTATAGATAGTTCAGAGGAGGTCACCAAACCATCAGTATTATGTTCCACCGATTAAAAGAAGTTCACACTCTTTCTGTTTCTAGTTTGTATGCAAATTATAATACGTTTCAGCACATGTCCCGCCTTTGGATGGAAGCTTAGAGGAAGGAAGCTTTGTCTATGATACAGGTCACTCTGAACTAGGATTTAATGTGAAACTTCTCCATGCTTAGCATCACCATTACATGTTTTTTCCAATGGTATCACAGCTTTTTGTGCATTTATAACTTCAAAGGTATTTAAACTGTTCATTTGTTGTATCCATACTGTACACCGCTCCATTCAGATAGTATACTGTGCAAACATATCACCATAATGGCAAACAAAGACATAGTCATGGTGGTTCATGAGAGAGAACCTTGTTTTTCATCAAGTTAGTGTGCCATCTAGTGGGCACGTTTGATCCAACAATTAAATCAATCAATAAAAATGCAAGAAAGAACTATAATTATGTGATTTGTGCAAAGCATGACTGATGCACTGACTGATTTTGCAAATTATTATGATGTTGCCTGTTTTGCAACACTATCACAGGTCTCAGTTTGCACGCTATCCTTAGAATTTTGGGTTGCATATGTTCAGTCAATAGCTCTCCAGGTTGCTTTTTTACGCATTAGATAATGATTTGGTCCAGCTTTTTTTTTAAATTAAAAAGCCTTTATAGTTGCCAAAGTTTACATTGGACAAGGATGGTTCCTCGTAATTCCTTTTTTTTTAACGTAATGGCCAGTAGATAGCAGTATAATACCACATATTGAGCCAAGATTTAAAGACGTTTATAGGTGGATGTGTATAACAGCATAGAATTCTGCCTCATTGGATGGCACCGGAATTTTCAGGTCCACCTACTTTTATTTGCTCAGTAACTAACGACTTAAAGCAAGAAATATTGATACATTTAAAAAAAATGTCAGCTTGACACCAGTCACTACTGTGGTTGCTACCGGCTATTTTTTTATTTTTTATTTTTTGGCTTCGGACACAATCTACCGTTATGAGTACTACATCACCGACTCCCATCTCCAGACTTCTGCATTCTAGCAGCCCCCGCGTTCTCAGAGAAACTTTGATTTTCAACACACAAGAAGCCATGGCAGCCTACACACAACGACAAAACAAGAGGAAATGACGACTATTATAACGGTTTACATATTTTTTCAAATGGGGATACTGCATCCGCACTTATGGACTTTTACCCCACAATACTATGTTGTTGTTTTGACCATTAGAAACCACTCACAACACCCTATATTGTTATTCCATATAAACTCATAGTAATTTTTACCTTATTAGGGATCTCGCTTTGAAATTGTTGTGAAGTCTACTCTAGCACTGGGAAAGTTGGAATTATGAACATGCCACATAGTCACTTTAGATGGTGTCTTTTAACCTATTAACACTCAATCTCTAGCCCGCCGTGGGCGGTGGGAATCTCCAGAACTGTAAGTACACCAGCCTGCCCTGGGAGGTTTTTGTCACCTAAATAAAATTTTGTTAGCAATGAATTTGTAAACCCAATAATGCTCAAAAGAACAGTTTGTGGCTGGGGTGGTTGTGGTCTTTAATGATCCTATTGGCCTGCACCGCTTGGTGTAAAGGTTTGCCATGGATGGCAGCACTGTCCTGGTGATGTGTGATACAGTTTTCACCACTGTCTGTGTAGCCTTCCAGTTGAGGGCTGAGCAACTGCAGTACCAGATGGTGAGGCAGCCAGTAAGGATACTCTCTATGGTGCACCTGCAGAAGTGGCAGAGTATTCGAGAGTCTATGTTGAGCCTCTGCAACCTGCAGAGAAAAAAGACTCGCTGTCTGACTGTTTTTGTGATGGCGTTGAGTTCAGGTTAGGTCCTCACTGATGTGGAGCCCAAGGAACCTGAAGCTGCTGACTCTCGCCACTGTATTTCCATTGATGGAGAGGGGGCGTGTCCTTCTCCCTGTCACTTTGTGAAATCCACAATCAGCTCCTTAGTTTTGCTGATGTTGAGATGAAGGTTGTTGTCCTGACACCGAGGTGTCAGGGCTCTGACCTCCTTCCTGCTGGCCGTCTCATCGTCAGCTGTGATCAGGCCGAGGACGGCCATGTTGTCGGCAAATGTTATGATGGTGTTGGAGCCGTGAGCGGCCACGCAGTCATGCGTGAACAGGGGGTCCAGGAGAGGGCTAAGCACGCAGCCCTGAGGGGCGTCTGTGTTTAGAGTCAGGATGAAGGATGTGGTGGTGCCTATCCGCACAGCATGGAGTCTGCCCGTCAGTTCAGAATCCAATCACAGAAGGCAGTGTTGAGCACAAGATCTCTGAGCTTAGTGACAAGCTTGAAGGGCACATTGGTGTTAAATGCTGAAATGTAGTCAAAAAACAGCATTCTCATGTATATGTTCCTCTGGTCCAGGTGTGAGTGGGCAGTGTGGGGGCAAGGGAGCTGGTGTTATTAGATGACCCGTTTGCTAACTGAAGTGGGTCCATTGAGTCCAGGAGGGAGGAGTTGATGAATGTTTTGACTAATTGCTCAAAGCACTTCATGATGGTGAAGGTGAGTGCTACTGGGTGGTAATCATTTAGACAGAGAGTTTTGGAACACGGAGAATGGTGGTCTTCTTAAAACGTGGGGGGGCTACACCCTGGAGCAATGACATCTTAAAAATGTCTGTGAAGACCTCTGCCAGCTGATCTGTACACACCTTGAGGGCTCTGCCAGAGATGCCATCAGGTCCAGGTGCCTATGTGTGTTACTCCATTTTAGCGATCTGCATATATCTTCCTGGGATATTACAGGTGGGGATGGGTCCTACTGGACCTGTTGGGCCTTCTCAGTCAGGGAGTTGCTCTCAAAGCGTGCATTGAATATGTTTAGTTCAGCAGACGTTATAACCATTCATGAATCACAATGAATGAATCACACGGCCGTACAATTCACACTGCACTTGAAAAAAAAATTGCTCGTTCTACAATGTACTACCTAGTTTGTCTTGAACTCACTTTTCCTTTGTCTGATGAGTTATTCATTATGTAAGTAAGCGGGGATGCAGAATTTGGCATTGTGCTGATTGAGCCGTTCGTTTTACGAAACGCAAGCATTCTAGTTCAGACTAAAGTCGTAAGCATTTTCATGTGTTATTTACTTTAATTATTATTTCCTATTTCTGATAGTTGGTCCCCCCATTGTTCATATAAATACAGTATTATACTTTTAAAGTTCTCTCACTGGTACATTTTGTGATAAACACATATTATTGTGTCAAGAATCAACAAAAACAAATCTCCAAGAAGTGTCTTTGCCTTTTCATTTTATATGTTGTCACTCGTGACATGTTGAGCAGAACTGGAACGCCTGCAGAAAAAATGTATGCTGCCTGCCATACTGACTCCTAAACTCTATAATAATCCTCTAATACTACATAGTGACTCAGTGATTATTCTCTTTCACATTGCAGGTGTGTAGAACTCATCAGAAGAGTTCTGGAACCTTGAGGGCTAAGGCCTGCAGACAGTAGACCAACTAGAGCACAGTCCGGCACAGTCTGGCACAGAGCCAATCAGAAGGCTGTCTACAGTGAGTCTGTTTTCTCATAGCTCAAACCTGCTGAGGTCAAAAGGCCTCCTCGTATGTGTGCTGGAGTGAAGCGTCAGAGAACTGAGGCTCTGAATAGAGCACACTGGCTGGACGGGCCCCATCGGTGTGGGGGGACGGGGTGCAGTAACCGTTAGACAGCTCTCTATCAGAGGGACAGTCATACACAGCCGGGCTTGTCCTTGATTTACCACTAGAGAGAGCCGTCACAGAAAGCCCATGTGTGGTGTTGTGTTGATTCCCCTGGGGGTTTGCCAGGTTGGGTTCCGGAGGCTGGTCACTGAAGGGGGTGGCATACTCTGGCTCCGGAGGGAGGGGCTCGGCATACTCAGGTAGCCTCCCAGGGGTGTCATAGTGGCTAAAAGTGAAGGGTGTGGTATAACCTTCCTCTATGGAGGGCCGGAACGTAGAGCTAATCTTCTGTCCCCCGGCAGCCACATCAGGCTCTGCATAGTCTGAGGAGCAAACAAACAGGACATGGATATAAAAAGCAGTATGCCACATACTCACACCCACATACGTAATATACATTGCACTGTGGCCGTGATTCTAATGATGTGAGAAGAAGTGTTAATGAACACCAGAGAAATGTCCCGTAGCACATCCTGTGAGAAACACCTTCAGCTATGAAGGGGACAGCAACCAAGTAAATTGTTGAAATCAAGTGTTCCTTTGAATCTTTTGGTTCAAATCTTGGAACTGCGCTCTTTTCCACTCAGTTAGACTCCTATCATGGTTCTGTTGAACTGACTGACCACCAACAATGGCCTTCTTGGGGACTGGGATGGAGGCTAAGAAGGGCCTCCTCAAACTCCAGTCCTGTTTAAATTAGGCAGGCTTTAGAGAGGGCCAGGATTGTCTTAGCCACTGACCCTCTGTCCTATTTATCACTGAATCTCTCAGTCCTGGGCCTCCTCTTCTGGGGGAAGGAGCGAGGGGCGGAGGGGGAGGTGGAGGGGGCGGGAGGGGGAGAGGGGTGAGTGCCCTTTATCAGGCTCCAATTAAAGAGTCTCTTTCACAGCGGCTCTGCGGACCAAAGAAAGGAATGTTTATACTGCCACTGGGAGACGGGCCGAGCTGAGGGAAGAATGGACGACCCATGGAGAAAGCTGTTTGCCTGTCAAGCATGGTCTGAACTTTTAAAACTGGCCAGCCAAGCTAGATGATGTGAGAGGGGGATGAAGGGAGCGATGAAGAGAGGAAAGGGACGGAAAGAAAAAAAAGGTGGAAAATAACCTTTTGAAACAAACCTAACTTTTGGTAATAAAGAAGTAACTGCTATCTCTATCGCCTAGATATTGATCCGAATGCTTCAAAGTCTGGCAAATGCAAAAAATAGCCTCTGATGACAACTTACTGAAAAGCTGCTGTGAATGTTTTCCATCTAGGAGAGCGACTGGACTAGTCTGTTGAGGAGGGGTTTGTCTGAGTGTGTTCCTACCGTTGAGAGGAGGGTTTGGTAGAGCGTCATGAACGTTGCGCTCCAGAGGGTAGGAAATGAGCTCTGATTCCGGGCAGGGGAGGCTCTTCACCTGGAAACCCTGGTGGCCTACAGGACACACACAAACACTGTCAAGTCCTGACAAATCAGCAAAGGTAAACAAACAATTAGTGACAGAGGCAATACCTTTGGCTAATGAGTACTTCTTCATGTGGGCTGCTTTTTTTCTGAAACCAGAAATAAAAAATATGTAAGTCTTTATCTCTTTCTTTTTCTCTACATAAAAATATACTTCTTAAACGTGTGTATTTTCAGCAAAAATTTGATTGCAGTTGTAATACCAAACCATGGCATGTTACCAGATCAGACTGTATATTAAAAAGGCTGCAAACTTTACCTCCTCTTCCACCAGACTCCAGCCATCAGACAGCTCACACACAGAATCAATCCCAGGACGACGCCCACCGCCACTATCATTGGCTGACTGAAGCCTGCAGGGGACACCCAGATCAATCAAAATGCTAGACAAGTGTTGTCAAGACACCAAACAACAGTTAGAAACCGTTGATTATGTTCTTATATTCTAAAGATCAATATCTAATTCATTGCACTGCTGGATGAGTTTGTGCCCACAAGTAAGATAGGGCTCCTGCTGTTAATCTAGTATCAGTGCACAATGCAGTGCAGTGTACAGTATATTCCTGTGGTACTTTCTATACAGTTATTACAGACATGAAGTCATTCTGAGGTCAGGTGATTTTTGACAGATAACTTGTATTTTTAGCTCCAGGCCCAACATCACATTATAGGAACACATACTCTGACTGGAGTCCTTGATGATAACCAGGCCCTCAGTAGGAGCTGGTTTGGGGAGAGCTGTTGTTCCAACGTCCACCTTCAAAGAGGGCAATCCTGTTGGGTCAGTGGAGGGACACCATGAGAACAGTACGTCTCCTTTCAACATCGTCCTCCCAGTGGAGGACTGTGCCCAGGAGAGGTCCTGTCATACTAGTGGCAGAGTGGGATAAGGGCTTACCCCCGGCAGAGCGGAGCCTAGGGGGGACCCGGGGCACCGAGCAGCCCAGGACCTGGACCTGGGTGGAGGCTTGGCCGTGCCAGCTGCTGGGTTGCAGTCGGAGATAGCGAGCTGCCACTGGAGGAAACAGACTGTTGAGAACCCTCAGATGGCCATCCGCGTGGGCCTCAAACACCTGTCGAGCAGCCAGGCCCAGGGTCACTTTGACAGAAAATAATCTCTTGAGGAGTAAATGTGTGTCCCTGTTATACTGCCACCTACAGGCTAGGACTGGAGAGACTGGTTAGTTACAACATGTAAACATACAAAACCTTTTTCTCTCTGCTCTGTGAGGCTTTGTAAACCTTCCAGGTCTTGCGGTCTTTGCTGAAAAGGAGAGTGTAGGATTCTATGTAGAATTCAGATGAACCACTGGTTATTATTCCTGAGGAGAGAGAATATTGAGTGGTCAAAAATGTTGAATAAACAGATACGTTCGAAAACGGAAATCTTCTTTTGTCCAATTGGAGAGGGAGCAGGTAACACTGACCTGTGACAGTACTTTTCTCCGTCAGCTCTAGCTCCAGCCAGGGATCTTTGTCGTTACTGTCTGCCAACCAGTGTAGGAACTGACTTTCAGAATCCTTGTTTCTGGAGCCCCCGAAAACTCGTTGCCCCAGACTATCCGGTGTCTCCCAGAGCGAAGATACATTGAAACCAGACACAGTGAGATCACTATTACACTCTGTTGGAAATGAGAGGAACGAATCACAGCTCAATTGTAAGGGTACACGCAACATTGTAAACAATCTGCAAGGAATAAGGGATTTTGTCATTTCCGATTCATTAAGATTACTAACAACTATATTCATATCTAAGATATAATTTACCTTGGCTGAAGAGCAGCTTCTTCTCAGACAGTGATCCCCTGTGAAAGCAACCATGTTCATTATCCAACATCTCCACAGCCTTTGAGCACCAACTTGGACCCATCAGCCAGATCTTAGCCTGGTTATCAGGTAAGTTTAAGATCATGATTAAGATTCAACTTTACTGTCATTGCGCATGTCACGGGTACAAAGCAACGAAATACAGATAGCCCCAGGTAGCCCTCTAGGTGTCCTGTGCTTGCTACAGTGAACTCATAGCCCTCCATCTAGCACACCCTCGTCAATGGTATTGTGGATAACATACATCTTGGAGAGGATGCCGTTGGCAAAGCTGGACTCGTACAGTTTGAGGCTCCGCTCGCGTGTGACAGTTGCCTGTCCTCCCAGGCTGTCGGACGTCACCCCGGCATGGACCGCAGCCTTGCAGAGCACCGAGGTCTGAGAGGGTCAGTACAATAAAGAGGGTGAGGGAGAGAACGCACCCATAGGACAACCTCCATTTAAATGTGACTATTCCAATCCTCACTATTTTTCAAAAGCACTGTGTCCCCGGACTAATTTTATAATCGGGGAAAAGGCGGGGATGAGATTAACCTGCATAGGCACCCAAACGTTTACCGCTGGACCAAAGAGCCTTACCCCAAAGCTTTATCAATTAGGTCTACTTAACTTTAAAGCACCATTCTAAACAACTTATTCTACACTGAGGCTTGGTACTGACGTCTCTGTAACCCTGTTCAGAGTGGCCATGGATGTCCCCTGTCACGTCCTTACACCCAGCAGGACAGTAGACACTGAGAAGCAGGAGAGACAGACATCAGACACCATCAATATGACACAGACATGCGCAGTGCCGATTTTGTGAGCTCTTGTGCATTTTGACGCACTGTTCACTTACCTAAACTGCGAAGATTTGAAATGCGATCCTCGCTGCAGACACGAAATTAGATCTGGGATTGAAATCAGATTGTAGAAATGTTTGTGTAAAATAAAAAAATCATATACACACACACACACACACACACACACACACACACACACACACACACACACACACACACAAATACCCAAATGCTCCTCTGCTCTCAGCATGAACTT
>JAVQJY010084033.1:0-12769 GCA_036025375.1 Retropinna semoni | reverse complement strand
CCTGCGTGGGGAAAAAAAAACTCCATTGAAGAAAATACAGCGCTAGCTCCTGTCTGTCAGCAGTCATGCTGATTCAGGAACGTTTTAAAAGCCTCAAAAGATATCTGCTGGTTTTCCCCTCGTGTGATTCGTAAATATACCCACCCGGCCGTACGAACGCACCGCCACCGACCGCTTTGAACAGGGGTGCGTTCAAAAGCCCTACGTCAGAGACTACTACAACCTCCCCATACCAAAAACCGTTTACAATCTAGAGACAGCCCTGTGGCATGCCAGAGGCCAAACGATGCCAGCCGGGGACAGAAGTTCCGATGGATGCAGTACAAGTTATTGACGGCAGTTCCTACGCAACATCGTGCCAGTCCGCCCGCCCATCCAGACACGCTCAGGACCGCCCGGGGCTCGACGTCTCCTCCGGCGCTGCTGTCCCTGCCACAGCTCCGTCTATGAATGGCAGCAATGTTGAGGTTGGGTCAGAGAGCCTAGACATGTGCCGATCCTCAGGAACACATGCTGTAATAACTTCAGTAGAGCGCTGATCCACACAGCAGGCTACATGAGGACAGCTCTGTGTTTTTCATGCCTGGAACGGACCTTCTAAGAATTCTGTTCTCTTCACCGCCAGATCAATCTGGTTCATCCAGGTCATTCGAAACATCAATTGAGGCCTGTGTTTTTTAATATGACCAGTGTCTCAAGGCTGATTTAGGCTAGCTTGGTCATCAGACTTATGAAACTGAGTTGTATCTTACTACTACAATTGGGCGACCATTTGTCTGTCTGCTATGGATATAACTCGAGATTGATCCCCCTGTGCTCTGAGGGGCATGGACAGAGGTGACAATACCTTCGTAAAGTTTCCGTGAGCTGTTCTGAGGGCCGAGTTCAGGACCCAAATCCCAAATGAATGAGAGTCTTTAGGAAGCGCCTCTTGGCAGGGCTGCAGAACAGGCTGGGCCCGTGCCTGGGCCGTGAACAGGCTGGGCTACCCAGGAAGTAGGGGAGGCTAAGGAGGAGCAGAGAGGAGCACGGAGAAGGGTTGAGCGCCTGGGGGGGTTTGTGCTAGTCTTTGTTCTGGCTTGTTCTCAGCAACATAATGCACCAAATTGACATGTCTTGAACGCTGCATGGCAGGTTGATGAACAGCAGAGTTGGCTAACGTTTCCAAAAAACATCCCCTGAGCTCAAGAGATCCTTTCCTCCACTGTCTTCCATAGAGAGGGAGATTACCACAGCCGCAAGACAATGACCCTGCAGGGCTTCCGTACGCGGCCCATTGGAACGACCCAGCTTCCTGTGATGGGAAAACAAGCGAGTTCCTGGTGCATGAGACAAGGAGCGGATCTAAAGCGCATCGGACGCTGGACCGCCCCCGGCATGTTTAGCCGGCCGTCTGTTTAGCTTGAACGTGGTTGTTTTCCTTCCATTTCCCAATGAGGACATAGTTCTGGCTGAGATGTTTTGGTTTGCGTTGCAATTTCCAGGAAGTACCAGGAGCTTGGACGTGCACGTTTTCAATGCTATGGAGATGCTACAGACGACGCTGTGGCACACCCACAACTGCATCAGCCCTTATGGGATGAGACATTGAGAGACAAATGGGATATAACCTTAACCAACCTTAATCACATTGTGGAAAAGCATGTTAAGCTGCATTTACTTGTCTTAAAGGTGCTTTACAAATAACTTATACTTTTAGCAACTAAAATAATCTTCAATTAAAGTTATGTTTGTTTGCAATACGATTGCCTCTATCTGTGTGTGTGTGTGTGTGTGTGTGTGTCATCTCACCTGAACGAGGGTCTATGGAGGAAGCAGGCCTTGCTGAATTGGTCTGGAGGTGTCTGTCTCAAAGTGGCCCTTAATTGACAGCTCATGAAGATCTGGAGGTAATGGTCAGATCACATGATCACAGACAGCCCCATGGAGAACAAGACCATATGAGATGCACAAAGAAAACATGCATGTATATAAACAACTAATAAACAATGCAGCTAATCGCCTCTCAATTAAAAATGTCTTCCATAGTCCACTCAGGGTGTCTGTACTGGGACCTGATCTCCAGGATTGGAGCTGAACTGGAAGGTCTGCCGACTAAAACGAGGAGCGCTCTCGTCACCCGCTCTGGGGTGGAACCACTAGTCTGTGTGGGACACCACACTGTCCACTAGACACCTTCAACACAAGAGGGAAGGAAAGTGTGAACGCGTCCCCCCTCCTCTTCTTTCTCAACAGAACTGAGGGTTTAGGTTGGTTATTGATGCTGATCTGTGGGCCCATGTGAAGCCCTTTGTGACATTGCTTGTTAAAAGGGCCATACAAATAAATGTTGAAAAAACCCTCTTCCTCCTTGTGAATTTCCCCATTTCGGGACGAGTAAAGGATCATCTTGTATTAAGGTGTTGATCGCCGACCCATGTTCAGTGATGAACTTGTATCTGGGTGAGGAGAGGGAGTCTAACGATCGGGTGATGACACAGCTGTCTGCAGAAACCCGCAGTGAAGGGTGCAGCGGTGACTCCACACTGGCCTCCAGGAACACTGCCTCCCCCTTCTGGTACACTGATGAACTGCAGTCATCTGTAAATGAAAACAATGTTTTGTTTGAAGAATCTGAATGCCCCCGACTGACTAGGCCTCTCACCGATCATGATGCCGAGGGAGAAGTGCGGCTGTGGGCAGTGACGGTGGAGGTCATGTACAGCCATGTTGGGGATGAAGGCTCTCCACTGACTCTCTGCTTCCGAATTGACACAGGATATTTACATTAGTTTCAACAACCTAAGAGACCTTTCATTTTACACAGATAAATGAAAGGTAAAAGAGACACACGAATCATTGGATTTTAATATTGTATACGTCGCTTTGGATAAAAGAGTTTGCTAAATGAATAAAACGTAAATGTAAATGTCAATAGGTTTGTAGAGTCTTTCCAAATTCTGGTATACTTGGGCCTTCATCTTGATTAACAGCGAAGTCTTGCCGTCTGTCGTGGCACCTTAGGGGATGACTGATCTAGCCTCTCTGACTATGAGCGTGCCTTTAGAGGTGCCTTTTGAGGTGGGAACCAGGCCAGGCCCGACCACCAGCGCGCTGGAGTAGATCAGCCAATCATCTATAACTAACGCTTTACTTTCACACTTGTAGACATGGCAATCGCCAACTAGCCTATTTCTACCTATGAGATGCTGCCATCATCGGTCAATGTTAATACATGCAAAGGACAATGTAGCCTATTTCTTTTTATTCGTAGACTGGCCAACAATACTTACCCTGGATTTACTTCCTCAGTCAAGTAACTTTGACGAGATGACTATATCATTGTTATAGGCTTCATCTAAAGGCGCCCTACAGGAGCTAGAAGTGGGATTTTCACCTAGTCGAAGCAGTGCAGATGAGAAGGGGATGCCCTTCTCCTCGAAGAATTCTTTCTTCACCGTACTTTGCATTTTATTTGACCGTAAACCCGTCTTTCTCTGGGATTATAACTATACTCTGTAGTCGGAGAGTTTTTGGGCAAAGCGTAGGTGTGGTTTTTTTCTTGAATGCGAGGCGTTTACCAATAAATTCGGAGGAAGAATTTCGAGGCGGCCGTTACGGTATCCAGAGACGCACGTGCGCATAAGACAAAGGGAAATATGAATGGAATATGAATTAAATTAAAGCAATTTTGGACACGATGGTATATTTCAAACCACGGTGTTTGGTATTTGGTGGAAAATGGATTCCTGATGCATAGTGTCAAAATATGCTGTTCTGGTTTCCATGTAAAACTACCCTTCGATGTTCTCCGTGTTTGGTTAAACCTTTGATTAATTAGGCTATTGAGAGCAAGTGCACAATCTAAAATTGGCGTCCAGGTTTCCATCCCAACCGAGACGGCTACGAAAGTCAAAGCGGAACTTAGGACAGCAATGCATTGTAGATAGGGGGACGTATTTCATACTACCACCGCTAGCTTTGTCGTAACTAAACAGCCGTGGCAAAAATCTACAGTCATAGTTTTCCAAATTCCGTTTTTTTGACAAAACCCCTGACTTGTGTCTTTACCATGCTAGCTAAGGTAGCTCATTGACATTGGTGAAAACACGGCTGCGAAGACAAATATGGCAGCTGAAGTATCTGAGAACGACATTGACTGGGGGGAGATGAGAAAAGTAGGAAAAAAACAATCACTAAAAAGCAAAGCTAACTGGACGGAGACTCTTCTGAAAAATGCCCACGCTGGACTTCCAAACCCTCTTTCAGACAATGATATCATGAAAAGCTCTCTGATATCAGGGGAATGCCTCTATTACCACTATGGCTGTGATGGACAGGATGACCGGGGATGGGGCTGTGGCTACCGTAGTGTCCAGACCATCTCTTCATGGCTTTGTCACAGTTGGTCCCCACCCGAGGGTCAAAGTTGCAGACCCCCCCCTAGCCTCCCTGAGGTCCAGCAGGCCCTGGTGGCCATGGGGGACAAGCCGGGCTCGTTCTCGGGCTCCAGGGGGTGGATAGGAACGATTGAGGCAGCTCTAGTTCTGGACTACTTCTACGACCTGCCCTGCAGGCTTTCCCATGTACGGGGTGGGGGTGTTGAGCTGGAAGGGAAGGCGGTGGATGAGCTCCACGAGCACTTTCAAAAGCATGGTTCCCCAGTCATGATGGGGGGAGACAAGGACAACTCCTCCAAGGGGATCCTGGGGGTGTGTACGGGTCTGGGGGGCCAGGGGAGCTACCTGCTGGTGATGGACCCCCACTACTACGGCCCTCCTCCAGGGAGGGATGTGGTGCAGGGACAGGGGTGGGTGTCCTGGAAGAGGGTCTCAACCTTGGATCACAGTTCCTTCTATAACCTCTGTCTTCCTCAGACTGCAAAGAGATGAGAGGGTCAAAACTACGGGTATGGAAATTTATATTAAACAGAATCTATGTTGTTGCAGAGCTTTGCAATTAAAGTACCCGTGTAAGATCAAGGTGCTGTGTGATTATTGGAGATGTTTATTAAAGTGTGCTCTTGTCCAAAAAACGAAGTTTGTTAGGTGCTAGTGCTCAGAACCACAGAACTCCACTGGTATTAGTGTTGTGACACTGCCATCTTGTGGACAAAGACAATAGCTCGCAGTTTCAGACCTGTAAACCATGACGGTACTGGCAACAGTCATATCATGAACGTAATATTCATTAATTCCATAATATACTCAAATCCAGTTTTTGAATAGTCACACTATGCCTTCCCTGGCGTGATGTTCTTGGACGGATTTCTTTGATTAAAGACCTGTATGATTTACTAGTTAACAAGGGTCGGCTCATGTAAAAGGTCATTTTTTTCCTGCCGTTTTCACCTTCTTAGATTGAGTGGTATTGTCCCCCCTAAAAAAATATTAAGTAGCTTAAAGGGAAGTTTACAATGTAATTCATTTCCAAACACGTTTTGAAAGAAGATACAACGGACACAGAAAAGGGTGTTCAGTAATTTTTTTATTGTGGAATAATCTTATTGTACTTGACATATATTATATTGTGCATGACATATATTTGGGTATCTGGGCTCTGCTTGGAACCCAGCTCACATGTCGGGCACACAGTCGTTGTAGAAGATCTGGAAGTTCTTGTCCACCTCCAGGCGTCCCTTGAGGAACTTTTCCAGGTACTTGAGGGGAACCTCGACCATGTGGTTGTTGACGCGGTCATTAAGCCCGTACGCACCGAACACAGGGAACTTATACCGCACAAAGTAGGGCGCGTTCTGGTCGTACTCTGTGCAGCAGTAGGCTGACCACATGTACTCAGGTACCGCCACGCGGTCCATGTTAGCACGGCGGATCATGTTCCCCGAGGTTGTGACGCCCGTGACCACGTAGGCTCGGCCACGGCAGTAGTTGTTGAGGCGTTTGCGGATGAGGTCCTGGTGCTCGTCCCAGGGGCCGATGCTGAACTCCCTGAACTGGGGAACCACGTTGGTGAGGGTGTAGGTGGAGGCCTTGTCCAAGGGGTCGTCCTGGTGCCTGTCAGGGTTGAGGTGGCCGCGCTCGTACTGGACCACGTCAGCATAGTCCTCCAGAACCGCCTGGCTGTCCTCGAAGTTCCTGTGCATGTGGGGGGATTGAGGGAATGGCTCCATGTTGCTGCTGCCCTTCTCTGAGGCCAGCTGTGGAGGGAGGATGGAGGGACAACAGACATTGAGGGAGGGAAAAATCTAAAGAGGGAAATTGAGGTAGGTAAAAGGAGTATTTAAGTATTTAAGAGCTGATACAATGTCCATTAAATATAGCAGGTAAGTCTTTGTTGTCGCTGACTTGTGATGAAAGCTCATGCCAAAATCCCTCCCATCCCTCCTTCTCGGAATTGGGGGAATTTACTGACACAAAAGAAATTCAATGACATCAACAGAATTCATTTGCAGGCGTGCAATTTCAATTTGGACAGCTTAGGCGTGAGCGGACCCAACAACAGTGTCTTATTGGAACACCAATGCACAAGCCGAGAAGCAGCTTATCTCCCTACATTTCATTTTTTTCCTACTGCAGCAATGAGACTTACTAGGGGTCTGGTGTGAGTGAAAATTACTACCATTCATTTACTCAGTACAACATACATTAATTAATTCAATTATCTTAACATTCTAAAAAAGACTTGATAGACCCTTTGTCGAACCCGGTTGTGTGTGCCAGTGAAGCGTGCGGACACACACGCACGCACACGCACACACACACACACACGCGCACACACACGCGCACACACACGCGCATTCGAACCTGTGGCTCGAACATCCAGGGGAAGTCCACCCTCTTCTCCCCGTCAGACTTCTTGAAGGTGTAGGCGGAGTACACGGGGATGTGTTTGCGGGGGTCGTACAGCGTGATGAAGCAGGGCCTCTCCTCATAGCGCTGGCAGATCTTCTTCAGCGTCTTGCTGAGGTAGCCCCTCGGCGGGGTGCCCATGTAGAGGGAGTCCTTACAGCGCTCCACGTGGTTGAAGTCGTCCACCACGCCGGCCGCGGCCCCCCACACGCAGCCCAGCAGAGCCAGGATGACCCCTGATGGGACACGGGCGACGGCGTGTGTGTGTTTCGTCATGGCGATGCCAGCGAGTGGCTCTCTGGCAAATGACTCTTTAGTAAGCTCATTCTACCTCACGCCCCACGGCGCCGGCCCATTCACCTTCAGTCGTTTCATTGTCAAGCCTTAGTTTTCCTATATTCAAAGTGTGGGCACCAATGTGAGTGTAGTAAATGTAATCTGCCCTAAGCTTTGACAGCACCTACACAGATAACATTAGGCGGTAGCACCCAATGTGTGAATCCACAGACTGCTTCACTTTCCTAATCAGGTAGAATGTTCCATCAAATATCAAACCTTCCTTCAAATAAATGTAAGAACGCAGGTTTTATTTATTTTTATTTCAGTTTTATTCTTAGATTTATTCACATTAATCTTCCATTCATATGTCGTTCCATCTGGTGCTCTTGCTGCATAATCTATGACACAGTTCTCTGCCTGTGGGCTTTTTGGACCAAGGTTGTATGAAAGAAACCATCTTTGAGAACAGGAGCTGTCTCCCTTCACTATACTACAATGCCTCTCGTCTCCTGAGGTCAAAGAATGTAAAGGAGGCCTCTGCAGGTGAGAAGACACCTTCTCAAATACCAATTTAAAACGTGTCAAATACTTGTATTCTGTATTTGCTTGAGCCGTCATGGATTAAAAAGACCAAAGAGAAATAGATAATAAATAAATAACAAATAGATAATTAATGAATCGATCTGACTGAACACTGAGAACAGTTGACAGTTTAGAATTTTTTTTTTTTTTTTTTTTCTGAATCACATCCTGTTCAAAACCACAGGGGTGTGGGGGTGGGGTGGGAAGGAAGCGTTCGAACGGAATTTGGTGGTCTTTCTTATTAACACCCGACTAGTTTCTTTCAAACTGAGCTTGTGACACTGCTATCCACCACAAATTGTTTCTGTGGTTTGGTCAGGAGCAATGCTGGCCACGCTGGCTGTGTCTCTATACTCCCCTATACATCACAAGTGAACTATTAATTAGTGTGAGAATTTGAACTAAAAACAGGCCTGGATTGAGAAAGCTTTATTAGACCAGAGCTGGTTGCCAAATTCACACATTTGATACATCAGCACTTAACAGGATTTTGGAAGGACATTACTTGAAGTATACATTTTACATTTTCAAAATACTCCTTATGTTGAGATCCTTTAATTGACAGGGAGAAGAAACTAAATTTCATATTTTGAGGGTAGACTCATACACGCTTGATGTTGGATGTTTGTCCCAGACAAGGACATGTAGAAACACATCCGACACTGTCGTCCCACAATCCTAGATTAGAGTGGAGACGGGGGCACACAGTCGTCCAAGAAGATCTGGAAGTTCTTCTCCACGTAGGTGGACTTCTTCAAGAACTCCTCCAGTTTCTGCACGGACATCTCCAGAACCTGGTTGTTCTCCTTGTCGTTGAGGGCGTAATGGCCGTGGGCCGGAAACTTGTAGCGCTCGTTGTAAGGAGCGTTGCGATCGAAGTTGACACAGCAGTACGCCGACCACAGATAGGCGGGGACCGCCACCCGGTCCGCGTTGTGCCGGCGAATCATGTTCCCCGACGTGGTGATGCCGGTGACCACGTAGGCCGTGCCGCGGCAGTAGTTGTTGAGTCGTCTTCGGACTAAATGCTCCTGTTCCTTCCAGGGGCCGGTGCTGAAGTCATGGGCCTGCTCTCGAGAGGGGTGTGGGGGGAGAGGGTAAGGAATCCAACTAAAGGACCAGAAGAACATTTATAGATGTTTGATTGGTGCTTGGTGTGGTGTCTGGTCTAGTCTAGTCTAGTCTAGTCTAGTCTAGCTCAGTCTGGTTTAGTTGAATCTGGTCTGGTCTAGTCTAGTGTAGTCCAGTCCGGTCTAGTCTGGTGCTGTCAGATCTAGTCTGGTCTAGTCTAGTCTAGTCTCGTCTAGTTTAGTCCAATCTAGTCTAGTCAGATCTTGTCTGGTCTAGTCTAGACTAGTCTGGTCTATTGTAGTTTAGTCTGGTCTAGTCTAGTTAGATCTTGTCTGGTCTAGTCCAGTCTAGTCAGGTCAAACCATCTTCAGTCTGGAGTGGAACAGCGGTACATTGCGTTACAGTATGGACCTGCGGCACCACGTTGGTGAGGGTGTAGGTGGCGGCCTTGTCGTCGGGCCCGGCCTGGTGCTCGTCCGGGTTGAGCTGTCCTCTCTCGTACAGGACGGCGTTGGCATAGTCGTCCAGCACAGCCTGGGCGTCCTCGAAGTTCATGTGGATGTAGCCAAGAGGAAACGGCTGCATCTCACCTGTGTCTGAAGATGTGGACAACTGGGGGGGGGGGGGGAGGACAACCCTTTAAACCTACCCTGCAACAGCAACACTAGCACTTGCCATGAGGTTGAGTAGGCCATACTCATCTGTAAGTTACTGCCGTTGCTTTGTACAAGGTTTGCTCTACGAGTCACAGCTTTGGTGCACAGGCCCCAACAGCATGTTCACGCCAACAGAGTTCAACCTAGGTTTGAGGAGTCCTACCTGCGGTTCGTACATCCAGGGCACGTCCATCCTCTTCTCCCCGTCGGAGCGTTTGAAGGTGTAGGCGGAGTAGACGGGGACGTGGTTGACGGTGTCGTACAGCGTGACGTAGCGCGCCCGGTTGTTGAAACGCTGGCAGATGGTCTGGAGCGTCTGGTGCGCCACGCCCGCCGGCGGCGTGCCCATGTAGAGGAACTCGCGGCACTCCGGGGACAGCTCCTTCTCCACCGTGCCCCGCACCCCCGCCGTTGCCACGGCAACCAGCATCCAGGCCGTTACCGCCGGCGCCGCCCGCCACTCCGAAACGGAGGCCACGACAGTCCGCATGGTCACGGAGGTACGTGAGGACGTGATGGAGCGCAGACGCCCGGATGGATGGACAGATGGATGTAAGGATGGATGTTGAAGGATCTCCAGATGTTTTCTGTAAATGCGTGAGTGGCTCTCCGTGGGTGTCTCTGTGTTCCTCTGTGAGTCTTTATGAAAGGGCGGATCTCTTAACGCCGGCTGATGTGAATAAATAAAACCTTCACACTACTCGCATCCTCAGCGCTCTCTAATCTAGACTGCATGCAAAGTGAAGCTCCGCCCTCTTCTCCCAGCTGACCACTCCAAAAAGCTAACCTGAATGACAGGAAGTGACATCACGGTCAGAGCCTTGTGGTTTATCTTACTGACAGCATCACAGGTATGGATCCCCAGCTCCAGACTGATATATTGACATTCGTATCTATCACTATCTATCGTATCTATCAAGTAAGTGTCTTCATTTTACAACCCAGCTGTACTTACCACTCCATGGAGACCAACAACCTGTCTTCCAGGTGAAGTTTTCCAACCTTTTAGTTACCCTCAGTCTAGGTACCTTATAACAGTGGATTTTTATGACTTGGTATCTGAGATGTCATATGGATATATTAGATGTATTTGATTTAGATACCTTTATTCAATGAGGAAATGACTTTTCCCAGTCAGAAGAATTACTTTTCCCTCTCATAAACCACACACTCCCGTGAAATGTATGAGTCCGGGCGAGAGCAGCACTATGTCGTGTATCATGACCTGAGCAGGAACATTAAGCAAAGTAAGACCATAAAACAGACGACAGCCACAGTCTATCTACTCTCTGATAAAGAGGAAAAGTTTTCCATTCAGTCTGCATTATCTTTTTTTAGTGGAGAGTGACTGTCTGCAGTCCAAGACTACACATGCATGCAGCTGCTCATAAGGGTGGTGGTGGTTGTTTAACACCAAGGCAGAAATCTCCACAGGTTTTTAGGTTGTTTACTGTCCCCCTCCAAGCAGTCCTAAACTTTCAGTCGATTTTTCCCCAGGCTCATTTTGCCCACTCCTGATACACATATCTGTCCCAACAATTTATTCCAATCATCTTTATTAAAAACAACTTCACAGTTGCTTGACGTTCATAGTGGTCCTTTGAGGTCTTGCTTATGTGAAAAAAAGGTCATAAGACAAGCATAATGTTACTTCCTGTTGAGTATCCTCCATCCTTACACACTGTCACCCTCCCCTCCCCTCCCCTCCCCTCCCCTCCCCTCCCCTTCTCTTCCCTTCCTGCCCGTCCCACCCCCTCCCCCCTTCCCCAGTCTATCTCCTCCTCTTTTTTTTGAAAGGGTTTTCCGACACACAGCCCCGGTAGAAGATGGCCAGGTTGCTGTCCAAGTCTGTCTGGGACTTGAGGAAGTTCTCCAGGGTGCTCAGAGGCACCTCCGCCACCCTGTGGCCCTCCTGCTCGTTGAGGGCGTAGCCCCCGTAGCTGGGGAACATGAACCTCACCTCGTAGGGCGAGTTGCGGTCGAACCGTGGACAGCAATAGGCTAGCCACAGGTGCTTGGGGATGGCCAGCCGGTCCCTGCTCCCCCGGCGGACGGCCGCCCCGGAAACGGTCACCCCGGTGACCACAAAAGCCTTGCCCCGGCAGAAGTTGTTGAGGCGGTGGCGCACCACTTCCAAATATGGGCTCCAGGAAGCATCCAGGAAGTCAGTGACCTGGGGCACGGTGTTGGTTAGCGTGTAGGTGGAGGACTTGTCCTCGGGGTCAAACTGATGCTGGTCTGGGTTGAGCGTGCCACGCTCGTACTCTACCGCATCGTCGTAGTCGGCCAGAACAGCCTGGCTCTCTTCTATCAGGGGGTCAGTGTCGCCATTAGGGGGCAGCACCTTCATCTCCCCCCCATCGCCATCAAACGCCAGCTGTTAGAGAGAGAGAGGGGTGTAGGCTGATACACATGGTTCATTGACAAGAAGGATTGATGAAGTGTCTAAAGAATTCAAATCTAAACATTAGCAGTTGTGTAGGTAACATTTATGTGTGTGTGTGTGTACACCTGTAGCTCGTACAGCTCTCGTCAAAATATTAGCAGTTGCGTAGGTAATATTTATGTGTGTGTGTGTGTGTGTACACCTGTAGCTTGTACAGCTCTTGTCAAAAATATTAGCAGTTGTGTGGGTAATATTTATGTGTGTGTGTGTGTGCACCTGTAGCTCGTACAGCTCTTGTCAAAATAATAGCAGTTGCGTAGGTAATATTCATGAGTGTGTATGTGTGTGTGTGTGTGTGTGTGTGTGTGTGTGTGTGTGTGTCTACCTGTGGCTCGTACATCCAGGGCGTGTCCATCCTCTTCCGCCCGTCTGATTTCTTGAAGGTGTAGGCGGAGTAGAGAGGGAGGCGACGGCTGGCGTCATACAGGGTGGCGTAGCGCGGCCGGTCTGCGTAGCGCTGGCAGATCTTCCTCAGCCCCGACTCTCTGACCCCTACTGGCGGGGTCCGCATGTAGAAGAACAGGCTGCATTCTCGGAAGCTTTCAGAGACGCTGGCCCTCGTCATCCAGACCCCAGTCCCCAGAAGGACAGCTAGGTGGTAGACCCCAGTCTGACGCATCCAAGCCTGGGAGAAAGCCAATGTCGTGGTGGGCGGGGGAGGAGAATATTAACCAGCCTGTACTACCAAAGAAGTTGGTCTGCCTTTCATTTATAGAGTGCCAATGCCCTCCGGAGAACTTGATAAGGCTGGGTATGAAGACAGGCAAGGAAGGTACTTCCCAACTCCACACTGATCAGAGAATGACCATGTACAGATGGGGAAATGTCTGTGTATGCAAAGTAGATGTGGCCTCGAGTGATTTCATTGGCTGGCTGACAAGACTTATCAGGCATGTAGAATATGTTCTATTGGTTAGGGATTTTGTTCAACACCGGATAGAAAACAT
>JAVQJY010081500.1:0-14970 GCA_036025375.1 Retropinna semoni | reverse complement strand
ATGGTTTGGCTATATTTCCACATCGTTGAAAAGCGGTCTTTATTAAAAGTCTTTAAGAAACTGTCAACCCATTGCCACAAAGGTTGAGTGAAAATGCACTTGCACTAGCTGATGGGAAGTCGGCATTGTGAAAAATTTAGCATGTAGAAATTAGTTATTTAATGATCCACATGCCTGAGCTGGAGGGCGTAGGGAGTCATCATTCCTCCTTATCAGAGTAGTGACAGAAGGCCACGCCCTCAGTTCAAGGCAAGGCATTCTATATCAGTAGTATTGTATAGTATATTAAAAAAACTTTAATTGCAATGTCTGTGTCCTGAATGTGGGTCACTCATAAGTTGAGCATCTTATGATTCTACAGTAAACCTGTATGATTCATAGAAAGTGAGTGCATAATTTAAGTGAAAGGTGGGTGAGCAATGTTCATCAGAACGATATTTAAATGTCTCCCCATTTCCTCTCTCTGTCAGGTAGGCTGGAAAGTCAGCGCTACCCTGATGCAGAACCACAGAAGCACGTGAAATGAACAAGCCACTACAGCCTATACCGGGACCCACCTCTGTCCCACACCCCGCCCCCTCCCCTGGATTGACACAGGTGAGAGTTAGTAACTGGGCCTGGTTCAGTGTCCTACAGTAGGTTGGCAGGAAGTTGGCTTACAGTTCTGTTTCCCTCCAACCTATCCTCTATCCTCCCCCTCTCTCAGGCTGCCTATGCTCCTGGCCAACCCCCTTCTCTTGTGTTCGCCACCCCACCACCACAGCAAATGAACCCTGCACCGCAGCCACGACAGGTATAGTTTTCTGCACATGGTCCTACTTTACTCCTCTTCCTTGTGTGCTTTTTGCCGAGTTCAAGGTCCTTGCTCCAACTCTGTCCCATGGGCTTCTACCAGGGCATCTCTGCTTCAATGTTTGAGTCAGATCTGTACGTTTGTGTGCATGCGTGTATCAGTCTCACTTGCACGCCCTCCAGCTTTCAAACTTGACCTCTTGCTCTCTCTCTTTCTCTCTCTCTCTCTCTCTCTCTCTCTCTTGCTGTCCTCCCAGTTTGCTGCAGGGCCCCGTGCTTTACACCAACAGGTACTAACAACCTTCCCTCACTGTCCCTCTGTGTAGTGCATGCGGTCATGACAAGCTCTAGGACTGGACTGCATTCTAGTGCTGGATTAGAGCTTTCTGTTGGCCCCTGGCTAAAACATGTAATAGTTATGCAGAGAGTCTTAGGCCCTCCCTCTGCAGAACGAGGCTGCTGACAGCATCTCGCATCATGAGGTGGCCATTTCAACTCTACGTGGCCATACTTAGCTGAACACGCCATACATAAGTGTGTACTAGATGCATGAGGAAGGACTGTCGTTCCAGCTAACTGTTAATGGCTGGGTGATATACTGCCGCTTCTCATACTCTCTCTCTCTCATTCCTCCGCTCTTTCCTCTCTCTCCCTCTTTCTCTCTCTCTCCCTCCACCCCCACCCCCCTCCAATATCTTCCTCGATCACACTCTCTTGCTCTGCTCGTTTTTTGTTCGGCTGAAGGGTGGATAAAGAGCTCTACAGGTAACTGCTGGTGTCCCCCCCCCCCCCCGTTCCTTTAACTGTCCAACCACAGTGGATTGTAGAGAGACAAAGAGAGTACTTTACACAATGATGTATCTCGGCCTGTTAAACCAGGCTGGGATGTCCAGAGCGGTTTGAGAATGCCAATGGCATCGTGTTCCGTTCGTTTTGGAACACGCATGTTTCACTTCAACTAGAGACAAGTTCTGTAATCGTTTCGATTACTTAATTTTTTTCTTTATTATAATCAACCAGGATGACCTTGAGTTTGTGTGTATTAATAGAAGAGCTATCTCTAGATTAGTGAACACACGCACACACACGCACACGCACACACACACACACACACACACACACACACTCCTTCGCATGAACAAGCTTGCTCACACATTCGCTCATTTTGATCTTGACCTCTCTCTTTCACTGTCCCCATCTCTCCTCCACACACACACAAACGCACACACACACTCTCTCTCTCCCTCTCCCCCTACCCCGTGTAGCCTTATTACCAGAACCGGCCGGCTATGCCCACCAGTGCCCCGCGGGTCCAGACGAGTAGCGGGCCGAGGCCTGTGGGACCCACACACGTCTACCAGACGGGCTCCCAGATGATGATGATCCCCCAGCAGCCGCTCTCCTTCGCTGGGTCCCCACAAGGCTACTTCATCCCTCCTGGACAGGTACGGCCCAGCACGCTTGCTTCCTCCATCTCCCTATGCACACATACAGACACACTTTGACTTTCCACATACATCTCAGACATGAGTGTACCAGCTTCATTCATCACTTATTGGCATTGGTAATCCCCTCTCCCTCCAGTACCGGGCTCCTTACATGACACCCACCCAGCAGTACCCTGTGACCAGTGGCACCGCAGGCTTCTACCCCGGCACCAGTCCAGCAGAGTACACAGCCTACGGTAGGACATGCTGCTCTGCCATAGGCTCACTCTTGCCGGCACAACCACAACCTCAACCATGACCACAACCTGGCTCCGCATTAGAACCCAGTGGATGAAAGCAGCCCGCAACCTTCAAAACATGTGTATGGAGGAGTCTTATGGCGTGCCTAGAAGCAGAATGCTGGATGTAACCTAAAGCGTATGATGGTGGACCATGTGGTGGTTGGCTGCAGTGGTTTTGCCTGGCCGGTGTGTGTGTGTTTGGTGCGCGCTCATGTATTTCATCCAGGGTCAGTGGTCACATGTACGCTGGTCTGGCTCAACTCTGCTTCTCGTTTCTCGTTCTCAGTCTGTGGTCCGTCTCTCCGCAATCTCACCTGACCGAGCTCTAACACCCTGCTTCCTCTGGTTCCTCTCCCATTCACTTACTCTCGCTGTCTTTCCCTGCCCTCGAACCCTCTGTCCTTTTCTCTCCTCCCTTCCTCCCCTCCTCTTTGCGGCGTTGCTTCAGAGCCCTCTCTCGCTGCGAGGGAGAGACGGGGCGGTGGGGGGAGAGGGGGCGGGCGGGAGAACGGGCGTCTCTCTCTCCACGGCGCTCCTCTCACCTCCCAGCGCTACCCTGGTGAGTAGTGTGTGTGTGTGTGTCTCTGTGTGAGTGTCTGTGTATGTGAGAGAGAGGTGGTAGGAGCACGCTGCACCCTGTCTTCAACTGCACTGCATGCATGTAGTACTACTCAACTCTGCATGGGATTCATCTATGGGTTTTTCCTTTCTTACCTGACAAGTGTCGGTTTGTCGTTGTATTAAAATTGAGTGGTTATTGTATGTATTGTATGTTTTTTTTAATTTTAGTGTTTTTGTGTTGGTCTTGGAATGCGTCTCTTTGTACTTGTGTATTTAACTTTTCTGTCGTCCTTCTTCCCCTGTGTTCTCGGCCTACAGCTGGTGCGTACTACCCAGCTCAGCCACAGTACTCCCAGTCTGTCCAACCCACACCCGTCATGATCAACCCCGCCCAGCAACAGCAACAGGCCCCGCCTCCCCAGCAGCCGCCGGCCCAGCCGCAAGGTCCACCAAAGAGGGAACGCAAACCGGTACATGACACACGCGCACACACGCTCAAAGAGCCCATAGGATGTGACCTGGCCATCGAGGTCCATAGGACAATAGAGAACCCCTTTTTTGTCCACTCAGTGTGGAAATTTCCCTTTTGCACCGAGTGACAATGACACATATCTTTGTGAGCGGTGGCCACTTCAGAGAGGAGGTGGCAGGAGTGAGGGGAGGTGAATCAGGACAGGACACAGCACGACGTCAGTCAGCGGCCGGGCTTCTCAACTTCTCTCTCTCTCCCCCGTTTTGTTGTGTTTTTCCTCCCCTCCTCTCCCAGATCAGAATACGAGACCCTAACCAGGGAGGACGTGACATCACAGAAGAGATCATGGCAGGGGGAAGGTCCACCTCCACACCCACCCCTCCACAGGTGAGCCTTCTACTAAACCACAGTCCTGAATTGGCTGAGGAGCCTAGGGCGACAAGCGCAATGATAATCCCATCACAGCACAAGAATGTGGAGATTATGGTGCCAGGAGCAGTTCATTGAATATTTATAGTTTATTTTAATGCATGTAAATTGTGACCTTCATCAACTTGCTATCAAGCAACATAATGGTAACTAACTAGCTAACTCTAACAGAGGATTGTTCTGAGCATTAATGTTCCAGTAAAGTTTTGCTTAATAAGAAAAGATGTGGACATGAATCCATTTTGAAGTAATTGTCTGCGCATGAGTAGTTTGCTTGTAACCAACCAAAATGAGTTCAATAAGTTCGATCGGTGTTGGAAGACCTAGAATGGCAGAAGCTTGACAATAAAACCGATGATGACGTCATAAAGAAGACAGGAATGGGTTCCAATCCACAGTTCTACAACAGTAGCAAGTTATACCACGCAGTTTTTGTTCACTGGCAGTTCTATTCAAATCCGGCAGTTATTGTCTTTAATTTGACTCGGCCTGCGTCCGCTTCATTTGTTTTTTTGGCTGTGTTGGTGTGTGCTTGCGTGCGTGCGCCGGTTTCAAAAGCCGGCGAGCTGCTTTAAACGTTCAGTGTTTGACGTGGTGGATCTCTGCTGCCCTGTCCGCTAGGCCTCCATGCCTGAGGGAGGCAGCCCGGCCCAGACCAACGGGGAAGTAACACAGCCCGTGTCCATGGCCATGAGAACAGGTGAGCCCTGCTTAGCTACACTACCTCAGCACAGGTCCATGGCAGGCAGATGACCGTTGGTGTCCCGTTACTGAAGCTCCAACTGAAAAGCAGTTTAATGACCCCCGTTTGATGTTTTTGAAGGCGTACCCTTAGTTACTGTCAGTCTGTGTGCCACAATAACGTACTATCTATGTGTCGCAGGACCTTCTGTACTGATGGGCAGCGGGGATTCTCTGGTTTAGGGTTAGGTTGACAGAAATATTCCTTACTAAATAGATGGATACAAGGAGAACCTAGCTATCATTAGCACAAGGACAGGCTGTGTGATCTTTGTATTTTATTTTTGTTTTTGATGTATGGTAATCAAACTTCTACTCGTCACATTCTAATTCATGTTTTTTTTCTCTCCAAACGTCAACGTACAGATGATATGGACCCTGCTTCAACAGTGGGAACCCCACCTCCCCCTGTGTCCACCACCCCCGAGCCCATGGTGGAGGACAAGCACAAACCCCCCGTCTCTGAGCAGTCCACCCACTCAGCGGTGCTGGTCCTGGCCGAGGTGCCCGTACCACCGGGCGAAGACCAGTCCCCCGACCCCTCCCAGTCCCCCCCGGCAGCACCAGCCTCCCCTCCCCCCTCGGAGATCCTCGCGGCCCCGTCCCCCATCTCTCAGGTGTGCGACACTGTGGACGCCCCCGTGACCCCGGCGGTGACGCCGGCCGTGCCGGAGCCCCCTGCCAGGCAGGACGGCCCTCACGTCGTCCCGGCCGTGTCCGAGCGGCCTGCAGTCCACCTGGAGGAGGAGAAGGAGGAGGAGGCAGAGCAGTCTGTGGAGGAGGAGGAGGAGGAGGAGCCTGTCATCACCAGCAAGCCAGAGGTGAAAGCTGCTGTGGAAAAGACTGCCGTGGCTCAAACGAAGGCTCCAGTTACCATCGCTAGCAGCGAGGACCTGTGCACGCCCGTGAAGGCGGCCACAGCGGCCTCGGTGGGGACCGCCACCGTTGTGGAGCCGCCCGTCACAAAGGAGACGGCAGCGCCCGCGTCCCAGACCCAGGCCGCTCCCCTGTGCTCCGCTCCCGAGGACGAGCCTCCGACGGCCCAGACGGCCCAGACCCCGCTGTCCAACGGCCTCCCTCAGGACCCCGAGGAGCTGTCTGAAGACATGCCCGAGTCCCAGTTCGGTGACACTAAAGACCTTGCTGAGGTCGATGGCCCTCAACCTCAGGAACCCACCGCTGTGGCGGCCGTGGCAACAGCAGCCCATGAAGAGAAGGAGGAGGAGGAGGAGGAAGAGGAGGAGGAGGAAGAAGAAGATGAAAAAGCAGAGGACTCCCCCTCGGCCAGCTCTCCCTCAGAGGAAACTACTATGCAAGGTGAGGGTAGGGAGGGTTCTGTGTGGAGGGTCTCTTCCTTCTTCTCCTCTTCATTATTACTGACATAAATAGTTAATTACAGCAGAGTCTACAGTGTAGACTGTTATGAATGGGTGAGGTGATATTGGTACATGTTGAAATTTGGGATTAGAGGGATCAGTGTGGGAATTGAGAGGGTTAGCACTGCTCTGGTCCGTCTTTACGCACACACCCAGCCGCACGCGCGCTCGCACGCGCTTACGCACACATACACACACGGCAGAGTTTCTGCTGTTTGTTCTCAGGCAGTAATTGACGGCCTCTCCTCCCTCCTGCAGCTGCTGTGTCTGTGCCAAAGAAGAAGAGGAACATGAAGGAGCTCAACAAGAAGGAAGCTATTGGAGATCTTCTGGATGCCTTCAAAGAGGTGTGCGTGTGTGTTTGTTTGTCTGCGTTATTGTCAGTGTGTGTGTTCTTTACGGGTGTAAACTTTCTATGTTCAGGTTATCGACTCTCGGCCTCTATGAGGTCATCCATCCACTATGAATGTTCTCACCTCCTTGTCACGTTGTCCAATCAGGAGCAGGAGGCTAAGCCCATCCCCGAGCCCTCGCCCAATCAGGCCGACCCCGCCCCGTGCACTCTGGCTGCCCCGCCCACCGAGGCCCCGGATGAGACGTGGGAGGAGAAGGAAGACAAGCAGAACGCCGAGCCAGACGCTCCCAAACCGAAGTCATCCGACCTGAAGTACCAGTACAAAGGAGGTGAGGGACCCACTGTGTGCTCTTCATGATGAACGGATGTCCATCACCCTACAGCGAAACACAGATCTGATCCTGGTCACAGCATCCCCGTCATACAAAACTAATACCCATTCACTTACATACACTTTCACTCAGGTGTACACACACACACACACACACACACTGTCTCACACACTCTTGTCGTCTCTCAGAACAATGGAAGCCCATCGACCCGGAGGACAAGAAACGGTACGACCGCGAGTTCCTTCTGGGCTTCCAGTTCAGCAGCGCCAGCATGCACAAGCCCGAGGGCCTGCCGCTCATCAGTGACGTGGTCCTGGACAAGGTACGCTGGCCCTGGGCCACACGCAAATGCCCCTAACGACAAAATGACACTCTTAGTGGCTGATATGTGGTTCGTTGGTTCAGTCAGTGCCTGTCAAATTCTGCTTAAGCATTCACTTTGGTGAGAGAAAAAGCTTTTCGCCTGCATGCTGTCCGCCATAGAGACCTCCCCAAAATTTGCATACCAGGCATATTGTCTTGCTGTTGCCTTACCGTGTGTGCGTGTGTGTGCGCGTGTGCGTGTAGGCCAACAAGACCCCTCTGCGACCTGCCGACCCTGGTCGACTGATGAATACCGGCCCTGACTTCACCCCCTCTTTTCTGGGAAACCTGGGCAGACAGTCCACTGGACCTCGAGGCCCGGTAAGTGATACTCTGCATGTTAGAACTGTGTTTGCTCACTAGGCCCAGTCTGCTTGACGTTCGGCACCTCTCGGTGATTGCTGAACTTGTACATAAATCCTTTGAGTTGTCACACAGCATTAGTTACTTTGTCGACACTTGGCAGGTTTCTGCGTTCATGCTGTGTGCTCCTGCCCTCAGTCAGAGAGCACTTGCTCTAGTGAATGATTAACAGCCCCCCATGTGTTTGCAGTGTTCATTGGCCTCGCCGCCTCTATCCAGCCTTCCACAGAAGTTTATGACCTGTTCTTGCTGACCTCATTTTTCCTCCCCATCCCTCATTCCCCTCCCACGCACCCTCTCCCCCCCCCGTCCCCCGTCCCCCCTGCCCCCGCTCCACCCAGCCTCCTGGCCCCCGGCGCTCCCAGCAGGGCCAGAGGAAGGAGCCCAGGAAGATCATCACCAGCATGTCCCTGAGCGACGACGTGCAGCTCAACAAGGCGGAGAAGGCCTGGAAGCCCTCGGCCAAGAAGCCGGTGGCGGCCCGCCCCCGCCCCGGGGCCGAGGAGTCCGAGGAGGAGGACACCGAGCAGGCCAAGACCCAGGACCTCTTCAAGCGAGTGCGCGGCGTCCTCAACAAGCTGACGCCCCAGATGTTCCAGCAGCTGATGAAGCAGGTGACCGACCTGACCATCGACACGGAGGAGAGGCTGAAGGGCGTCATCGACCTCATCTTTGAGAAGGCCATCTCAGAACCCAACTTCTCCGTGGCCTATGCCAACATGTGCCGCTGCCTTATGGGGGTAAGTGTGTGTGTGTGTGTGTGTGTTGGGGGGGGAGGGGGCGTATGGCCGTCGGTCCAACACTTATCCATTTCTTTAGTCTAAGCAGCTGAATTTGAAATGGGATGCGCCTTATGGAGGTACATGCTGGACGCAGGAGCGCCTCACAGCATTCTGTGTGTTCACCTGTAGAGCTGATCTCTTATGGGTCTGCCAGTATGTCGTCTATCTCTCTCACTCTTTCTTTACCTCTCTTCTTACATCTGTCATTTCCTTTCACCATGTCAGACCTTCATGTGGAGTTTTCCCTCTTTTAGTTTTTTGCCTTTAGTCTCACTGTAACTGTCATTTACAAGCAGCCAGACACTAACAATACCGAGCTCTGTTTTCCCCTCCCCTCCTTCTAGCTCAAAGTCCCCACCACTGACAAGCCAGGAGTCACTGTGAACTTCCGCAAGTTGCTGCTCAACCGCTGCCAGAAGGAGTTTGAGAAGGACCAGGATGACGACGAGTTCTTCGAGCGGAAACAGAAAGAGATGGAGGCCGCCAAAGAGGTTGGAGAAGCTACACAACCTCACACTGATCACCTTGTAGACGTTGACCTAAATATTCAAGGTTTTACCTCATTTAGTCCCTTGTTTTATTGAGTCCTAGCCGTCTCAGAAAGAGCACACTAGGGGAAGGAAATTGAATTGAAACTGACCGCTGGTTGGATTCCCTCCCCGTGCAGGAAGAGCGCGACCGCTTGAAGGCGGAGCTGGAGGACGCCAAGGACAAGGCCCGACGGCGCTCGCTGGGCAACATCAAGTTCATCGGGGAGCTTTTCAAGCTGAAGATGCTGACGGAGGCCATCATGCACGACTGCGTGGTCAAGCTGCTGAAGAACCACGACGAGGAGTCCCTGGAGTGTCTGTGTAGGCTTCTCTCCACCATCGGCAAGGACCTTGACTTCGAGAAGGCCAAGGTAAAGCGCTCACTATGGATGCTCGTTTTGGATGCTCTGGTCCAGTACCTTCTCACTATGTTACAGTTACGAACACATTCCTGGTTTCAGTGAGAATCGTCTTTTTTTAAGACACTGAATATAAGTGATTGGATTGAGGAGCTGAGGAGGTTGACTCTTGTGCGCGCACACACACACACACACACACACACACACACACACACACACACAGAGTTTCACTGTGACCCTGACCTGGTCTTTCTCTGCTTGTTCCTCCAAGCCTCGTATGGACCAGTACTTCCACCAGATGGATAAGATCATCAAAGAGAGGAAGACCTCGTCCAGAATCCGCTTCATGCTACAGGATGTTCTGGACCTCAGAAGGGTTGGTAGTGTCCTGTCCCACCCCCTTCACCCTCCTCCTACCTCTACCATTACCTGTTATCTACCCCTTTCACCGATCCCTCTCTTTCTCTCTGTCTGTATCAATCGGAAGATTCTGTTCACACTTCGAGTTCTGTCTCCTTTGCAGAATAACTGGGTTCCTCGCAGAGGGGACCAGGGTCCGAAGACCATCGACCAGATCCACAAAGAGGCAGAGCTGGAGGAGCACAGAGAGCAGATTAAAGTTCACCAGCAGCTCCTCAACAAGAAGGACGGCGGGGGAGGTGGAGGGGGAGGAGGTGGAGGCCGGATGGGAGGAGGGGGTCCGGGAGGCCGCGGTGGCCCCCACACCCCAGGTGGAGGCAGGGGCAGCCAGCCTCAGGACGAGGGATGGAACACGGTCCCCATCTCAACCAAGAACAGGCCCATCGACACCAGCCGCCTTAGCAAGATCACTAAGGTTTGTGGACGTGCACGGGCCTCTGGTTCAACGTTTCGCAGACTGATTAACACAGACTTGTGTTGTCATTGTGCAATCCAAAAACATTTCCAAATTCTCTAGAGGAAAGTTTTATGGGACTTTTTCCTCTTGGTACCCTAAGAAAACTGTGCTCCTTCATGCATACAATACGACTGTATGACTTTGGTTGTCTGTTTTAAAACCAAGATGTTGGAGAGTTGAACTCGCATTACTGTCGGGGTTTCTTTAGCAGTGTGTCCTGACCTTTAACCTCTGTTGTCCTTCTCCAGCCCGGCGCTCTGGACTTTAACAACCAGCTGCTGGCCCCAGGGGGCAAGGGCATGTGGGGCAGCTGGGGCAAGGGCAGCAGTGGAGGGACTGGAGCCAAGCCAGCTAGTGGAGGAACAGGAGAACAAGGTAAACACACTCCTAAACACACACACACACACACACACACACACACACACACTTTATGGTCTGTTATCAGGTTTTGTGCTGACGGTGTGACAGACCTCCAGTGGTCCGTCACCATGGGGTTAAATCTCCAGATGCTGCCTGTCACTCCATATCGTTACCTGGTGATTGAAGCTCCTTGGCTCGGCTGCCTCAGACCCTCTGTCTCTGCCACGCCCAAGGCTAGCGGTAGTCCTCCAGAGTCTCCCCATCCTAGAGGGGGCTCAGTCCAGACGGACCCTGGTTGGACCCTGCTTCTGTGCCAGATGTCCCTGGAGTGATTGACACAGTGGGGATCCCCCACCCCTCCTATCTGTTTGTTGTAATTTGTTATATTTTGTCCGCTTGCGTCAGGGATTACACCACACCACAGCGGTTCATCCCTCCTCTCTGTCTGTCTGTGTTCTCCTGCAGAGTCTGGCCGTCCAGCCACCAGCACCGTCAACCGCTTCTCAGCTCTGCAGCAGTCTGCGCCTCCTTCATCCTCCTCCTCTTCCTCCGACGCTGACCGCAGAGTGCCCCAGAGGTAGGAGCAGCTGTTCCCCATGTCGCTCTCCCCTCTCTCTCCGAGCGTTACCGACCACCCTCATCTCCTCACACTTCCTGTCCGTCCTGTCCCCCCCCCCAGGTCCAGCTCTAGCCGGGACCGCGGCGGCGAGCGCGACCGCTTCGACCGCTTCGAGCGGCGGGACAGCCGGGACGACCGCAGCAGCCGGCCGCCCGTCACCAAGCGCAGCTTCAGCCGGGAGTCGGAGGAGCGCGCCGGGAGAGGGGGCGACGGGCGCTCCTCGGTGGAGCCCGTGCGCCGCGTTGCCAGCATGACGGACGACCGGGACCGAGGCAGCCGAGAGCGGGCGTCCAGCAAAGAGCCCACCGGTGAGAGGAGGAGAGGGTTTTGGGGGGGTTAGAGACGGAGTGGGAGAACAAAGGGAGACATTCAGGCCTCCATATGTGGCTGAAGGGGCTGGTGGGTGAAGCTTTCTTCCGTTGCCTCCACAGGAATGCGCGAGAGCCCCCCCACCCCTCCCCCCGTGTCCACCAAGCCCACCATGACCGAGGAGGAGCTGGACAAGAAGTCCCACGCCATTATTGAGGAGTACCTCCACATCAACGACATGAAGGTAGACACATCCGGACAGCAACCTCACACTCATGGGCCTCAACTTGCTACCAATGACTTGGAATAACTTTGACATGCTGACTCACACACACACACACACACCTACATTCCTCATGTATGCGCATCACATTGCGTCTCTTTTTTACGCTTGTAATAACACAAACTCCAAAGGCATACTTTGACCACTGTAGACCTGACGGAATGCATGTGACGTTGTCCTTCCCTCTCTCGGCCTGTAGGAGGCGCTGCAGTGCGTGGCGGAGATGAACAGCGGCCCGCTGCTCTTTGTGTTTGTGCGGAAAGGCGTGGACTGCACACTGGAGCGCAGCACGATCGCCAGGCAGCACATGGGCCAGCTGCTGCAGAAGCTCTACAAAGCTGGCACACTGAGCGCCCAGCAGTACTACCAAGGGTGAGAGAGAGGGGGGGTGTGTGGGAGGGGTGTGGAAGTACCTGGGAGGTGGTGGGTGGGGTGTGTGTGTGTGTGGGAGAGAGAGAAGTATTTGGTTGAGAACATGAGGAAGATGTTGGTGGACCACAAATGTTCTAGACATTCTGAGGTGTGTGTGTGTGTGTGTGTGCGTGTGTGTGCACGCGTGCGTGCGTGCGTGCGTGCGTGTTCTTGGGAGGGTATGTGTGTTCTTGGGAGGGTATGTGTGAAAGAGGATTTGGTTGCAATATAGAGAAAGATGCTCTAGACATTGAGGTGACTTTGGTTGCTTATTGTGTGTGTCTATGTGTAGGCTTCAAGAGACCCTGGAGGTGGCCGAGGACATGGAAATAGACATCCCCCACATCTGGCTCTACCTGGCTGAGCTCATCACCCCCATGCTCCACGAGGGAGGCATCCCCATGGGGCAGCTCTTCAGGTGAGTCCCAGGCTGCACCGTAAGGCCTCCAATATTGCATACGCTGCAGCTGTGGCATATGTCTGACCCAGCAATAAATGAATTCACCTAATCTCTCTTTCTGTGTATGTGTGCGTGTGCTCAGGGAGATCTCTAAGCCCCTGGTGCCACTTGGCAAGGCAGGTG
Source organism: Retropinna semoni (assembly GCA_036025375.1). Lineage (NCBI taxonomy): Eukaryota > Metazoa > Chordata > Actinopteri > Osmeriformes > Retropinnidae > Retropinna > Retropinna semoni. Next base: position 2,344 of record JAVQJY010081500.1, on the reverse strand, counting down.
TGCTGATGGTTGAGATCCTCACCCTCCTCTGCAAAGAAATGGTACGTGTGACAGCTGTGTTTTCGTTTCACACCTGCCTCTGTTCTGAGGTGAACTGATAACGCACGCCAGCGCTTGATGCTGTCATATGTATGGATTGCAGGGCAGTGTTTGTGTGAGCACATTATTGACTGTGTGTGTGTATGTGTGTGTTAGACTCACAATAAGGTGGGTGCTCTGTGGAGGGAAGGCGGACTGAACTGGCAAGACTTCCTGGCCAAGGACGAGGACGTCAACAAGTTTGTCACGGAACAGGTCAGTTCCTTGTGTGTGTCCTGTACAGCCACTCTCTGTACCGTTTACCAGTCTAGACACTCATGCTGGTCGCAAAAAGCTGTGTATGATCGAAGTGTCGAATGCATGTTTGCCTCACCACAGAAGGTGGAATTCACCCTGGGGGAGGAGTCTGAGTCGAAGGAGACCAATGAGAAGAAGGTTCTGAGCGGGGAGGAGCTAAGCAAACAGCTGGAGAGACTCATCGAGGACAAGGCCAACAACCAGCGCATCCGAGACTGGGTGGAGGTGTGTGTGTGTGTGTGTGTGTGTGTGTGTGTGTGTGTGTGTGTGTGTGTGTGTGTACTGAACATATGCTATTGTCCATTTAAATTCTGGTCAAAGATGATACAAACACTCTAAGCCACAGTGTGAGAACACATTCCCTCCACTCACCCTGTCCTCCCCTCTGCCCAGGCCAACCTGGATGAGCAGCAGACGGCTGCCAACACATTTGTGCGCGCCTTGATGACGTCTGTGTGCCAGGCGGCCATCATATGTAAGTGTAGCGGTGCCGAAGGATGGACCTGGCGCACCTACGCCAGAATGCCCTCAGCCGTCCTACCACATCAGATCAGTGGTCAATCCCAAGGTATCACTTAGGTCAGCTGATGCTGAGTTTATCCCTTTCTCTTCCTGTCCAGGCGAGAACCCTTATAAGGTAGATGTGGCCCAGATTACCCAGAGGGCCTCTCTGCTGCAGAGGTACCTGAGTGACGAGCGGAAGGAGCTGCAAGCTCTCTACGCCCTGCAGGCCCTCATGGTGCACATGGAGCAGCCAGCAAGTGAGTGTGTGGCTGCCTGTGTGTGGTTGCCTGTGTGTGGTTGCCTGTGTGTGGCTGCCTGTGTGTGGCTGCCTGTGTGTGGTTGCCTGTGTGTGGTTGCCTGTGTGTGGCTGCGTGTGTGACAATTTGTTTCATACGTCCCAATTATTGTTTTCTGGCATACTCAAGCTCTCAGAAGCTAACATGTAGTGTCATTATGGGTTTCCTTTGACTGATCTCTATTGCACTCCCTCCCGCTCTCTATCTAGACCTCTTGCGGATGTTCTTTGACACCTTGTACGATGAGGACGTGATCAAAGAGGAGGCCTTCTACAAGTGGGAGTCCAGCAAGGACCCCGCCGAGCAGACCGGCAAGGGCGTGGCCCTCAAGTCCGTCACCGCCTTCTTCACCTGGCTCCGCGAGGCAGAGGAGGAGTCTGACAAGGACTAAGGACTAAGCTGAGAGCCATTAGCCCCTACAGCGAGGGAGAGACATTGCAAAGGGGCCTTTGAGAGAAGTGGACTCTAATGCTTAAGAGGCGGACTCACTCGATCCTCAATGAGGAAAATCATTTGGGGGAGGAGACTCATGACAAAAAAACAACAATAATTTCTCCTCTTCTCGTTCTCTCTCCCTCCTTCCCTCTCTTGCTTCCTCTCTCTCTTTTCCTCTGCTTGTTAAAGGCAAGTGTCTGCCGAATGAAACGAACCTGAAAAATTATTCAGCAGGATTGCTTGTTAACTATGCGTGATAACGTCATTGCATAAAATATGTAGACTTCTTGAAAACAATACAAACCAACACGCTGCTCTTTTTATGGTTCTAGATTAATGATATTATGCAACATACTATATGACACGCAGGCATACGGCATGTGTCATGTAGCATGTTCCCTGGAGAGGGCGTCATGCCGTTTGCGCGTGATCTCCAGTCAAACACAGAGCTCTCATGTCTTGTCTGTTTTTTTCTTATTGGAGTGTGCAGCATGGTTGAAGTGTGTTTCTATGGGGATTGGGGGAAAATCAGCTGACAAATGTACGTTGCTGACTTTATCAACAAACGAAAACGGTGAATAGCGTTTTTTAGCAGAGCGGAGGAGGTAGGATTCTCCTTTGTCATTTCCTGTTTACTACACAGGGGACCTCTAAGAACAGAACCCCTGAGGATTGTGACCTTTGACTGAAGACCTTGACTACTAGGGGGTGGGCTATATGCTTCCCTAAAGCCATCCTTTCTTCCGCCCCCTAGTAATCAACCATGACGTGAC
>JAVQJY010074193.1:0-10721 GCA_036025375.1 Retropinna semoni | reverse complement strand
CACTTCTAGGGTTATTATTAACCTCACTGTTCCAAATACAAAACAGTTATAGTCTATTTAAGACTTGATTAATAAAGCTCATATAGAGACAGGTCTTCTAGAGTGCATTAAACTGGTGTTTGGGCCATTTGTCCTAGACACACATGTTAGTTAGTGTGTGAGTGAGTGTGGGTGGGCAGCTGGATCAGTATATGGTCAAATTGTAACCAAATCAAAAACTAAGATATACTTTAAAAATAATCAGTAGTATTTGAGATGCACTTGATTTACCTCAGTTGACATAGCCAGGGTTAGGGTTATTGTTGTAAAATTGTTCAGATAGTTCAGTCCCAGATGTGGTGGGACTAGGGGGTGTAAGTGAAGCGCACCCCTCTGTAAGCAGACTGTCTGATGTCAGTGAGGTCTGCCCAGGGCTGACCTCTACTGGATGGGGCAGTTCTCCTCCTTCCTGGTCGAGCTCATGGCTTCTCGCCGTTTCTCATGCTGTTCCGGAGTTTTCCGCGTACTCAGCGAGCGCCGGCCACGACGCTCCTCACAGCCGGGGGTGGGGCTATCGCACAAGCTCTTCCGGTTCGGGCTGTCCGTCAGGGGGGTTGGCTTGGTTACAGGGCTTTGGAGACACAGGGGCTCCAGCGGCTGCAGAGACACAGGGGACGAGAGGTCAGACAGGTCACACAGGAAGTACAAATATCTTAACCCTCATTAACCCCCCCTCCTGCGGTTTGGATCCGTCCAGGTGACCCGACCCTCTATGGGGCCAATCTGACGGGGGCCCGGCAGTGGTGGGGGTCTGACTTAGTCTGACCTAGGAGGGTACAGGATGGAGGACGGGGGGTGGTCCTAATGCCTTCATGGGAATGAACTCTGATCGCTGACAAAGGCTAGGATTGAATGGTATTAATTGAACGATCTGGTGGGATAGGTTGAAACCCAACTACACAGGTCACTACAGAAGTCACCACAGCGGTCTTAGCAGACCCATGTCTGCTTTGAGGGTGAATGCCATTTTTTTCTTTCTTTCCCCCCAAATGCAGAGTCATCCTGACCACAACAACACACACACGTACGTACATTCACCATACCCACTTATCCTCATCAGGGTTGAGGGGGGGGGGCTGGAGTCTATCCCAGCGTACTTTGGGCGAGAGGCAGGACTACACCCTAGACAGGTCGTGATTCCATCACAGGGCACACACACCATTCACTCAAACAGTCTCCGCTAGGGCAATGTAGCTCTTCCAATCAACCTGCAAGCATGTCTCTGGACTGTGGGAGGAAACCAGAATACCCTGGGCAAACCCACAAGGACACAGAGAGAACATGCAAACTCCACACAGAAAGGCCCCCATGCCAAGAATCAAACACCTTCTGGCTGTGAGGTGATAGTGCTACCCACTACACCACCCCCTAATAACAATAGATAGATCTGAGTCACTGCTCCACTCCCCACTAACTCCAGAGTAAACACACCACCCTATCTGCTCCACCCTCCACTAACTCCAGAGTAAACACACTGTCCTCTGACTGCTCCACCCTCCACTAACTCCTGAGTAAACACACCGTCCTCTGACTGCTCCACCCTCCACTAACTCCTGAGTAAACACACAGTTCTCTCTGTCTGCTCCACCCTCCACTAACTCTTGAGTAAACACAGAGTTCTATGTCTGCTCCATCCTCTTCACTAACTCTTGGCGGAAAGAAGGAAACCTCAAACCACATGTTAACAATGGCTAAGGTTAGACCTCTCTACATTCCCCCCCACCAGTCTTAAACCAGGATCCACTGGTCTCTCCAGGGAGCCAAACTCATCTCTGCTGATCTCTGGTGGGGTTTCACCGTACATTTCACCGTATTACAACCTTGTGTTAAAACACATGGGACAAATAAGAACTTGAAAGGTGCGTGCGTGCGGGAGGGGCTCACCTTCTGCAGCCTGGCGCCCTCTGCAGGTGTGCGCGTGCAGCGGTCGTGCAGGTCCTGGTGCTGGGTGGAGGAGGAGGAGGAGGAGGAAGCCGTGGCGGGCTGGGCTGCCAGGCGGGGGCTACAGCGCTGCTGCACGGTGGTCCTCCTCACGATGAAGGGACTGGCCTCCCCAACAGGGATGTCGGCAAAACCTGGATGAGAGGAGAGAAAAAAGTCATGACAAGAGGTAAGATAAGATAATCCTTTCCTATTCGTCCCGCAATGGGGAAATTCACATGGGTACAGCAGAAAAGTGTTAGTGCAAAAAAGGAGCGTAAAAAAAGTGTTAGTATAAAGTCGGAACATAAGTGAGATAAGATAACATAAAAGTGCAGTAATTGCAATTAGTACACAACTTGCAAACAATGGAGGTACAAGCAACCCAATATGAGTAGAAGTATAAAAAGTTTATGAGTAGTAGTAGTAGTAATATAACTAGACCACTTCTTTGTTAGGACAGTTAAAGTTTTTGTGTTTTGTACCAGGGGAAGAATGACCAAATCAAGACTCACCTCTCTGCACCAATTCAGGAAGTCCTTCTGGCCTGAACTCCTCCTCTTCCTGCTGGCTTCCTGGATTGGCCGAGGTCGCCACAGTGCCCGCCTTGATTCTCTTGGCCAGGTTGTGCAGGGTCTCCTGAGCCTTGGCAGGTGTGGGGCAGTCACTGTGCAGGCCCCGCCCCCTCTTTCCTGAACCCCGCCCTCTGTTCTCCACCTCTGCCGAGACGGCATCCGGCGTCGACTTCCTGCTTTGCCGCCTGGGCGTAGTGCTGGCCTGGCTAGTGTTAGCGCTGCTAGCCTGGCTAATGTTAGCGCTGCTAGCCTGGCTAGTGTTAGCGCTGCTAGCCTGGCTAGCGTTAGCGCTGCTAGCCTGCCGAGGGATCTGCTCCAGCCGTGTCTTCAGGGTGTCATTGGTCTCCTCCAGCTTGTGCACTCGCACCATGAGGCTGCAGTACTTGTCCAGGCTCTCGTCCGCCTCCCTGCTCCTCTCCTCCAGGACCTCGCTCAACTCCTCCACCTCCTTCTTGCTCCCCTCCAGGGCCTCGCTCAGCTCCTCCACCTCCTTCGTGCTCCCCTCCAGGGCCTCGCTCAGCTTCTCCACCTCCTTCTTGCTCTCCTCCACCTCTCTGGCCCGCTCCTCCACCTCCTTCTTGCTCCCCTCCAGGGCCTCGCTCAGCTTCTCCACCTCCTTCTTGCTCTCCTCCAGGGCCTCGCTCAGCTTCTCCACCTCCTTCTTGCTCTCCTCCAGCTCTCTGGTTCGGTCCTCCACCTCTCTGGCCCGCTCCTCCACCTCCTTCCCCCTCTCTCTCAATGCTCTCTTCAGCTCCTGGAGCTCAGCTAGTGTCTCCTCGCTGCTCCCTCCACCTGCGGGAACACCACCAGGGAGTCAGACCTCCACCCCTTTGCCCAGAAGCCCTCTCAATACACACTGCCGTGCAAAGTTAATGAAGTTATTCAATGACAAAGACACACGCGACAACCCAAAAAATGATGCCAGGTTATGTACTACACAGTTCTAAGTCCATTTCATTTAAGGAACATTATGGTTGCCAGTTCTGATTGGTAAGAGATAATTCCAGTATAGTGGTTTAGCGAGGAAACGAGAGCAGGTACCTGCTCCTGTCAGGCTACTCTGTAGTTTGGTGATGAGCTCCCCCTGCTGGTGAGCCTCCTGTAACAACACCTCCTTCTCCTTTTCCAGCTGCTTGCAGGACTTCATCCACAGGTTCATCTTGCTGAGGGCAGAGTCCCTCTCCTTTGACAGACGGGTGGCATGGGAGCTCAGCTCAGAAACCTGCCAGACGACCACAGGGGCTATCACATCACTCGGAAAGACAAAGTTGACCACTCAAGTTCATTTTATTCCGTTTCCGCAGGTTTCAACAAGTTACATTTGAGACTTTTTTAAAGTCCATTACGAATGCATTTTAAGGCCTGTTTTGCAAAACAGTATTCGCGAAAAAATGCCAATTTTATAAGACCTTTGTAAAACTGTATTGAAGAAATTTTGAAACAGTAAAAGTATAATTATTCTAAGACTTTTTAAGGACCTGCGGACACCCAGCTTTTCTATAGCTAGAGCCCACTGTACTGACCTCAGAGGACGCCGATGCTATCGAAGACGTGTTGAGGCCATTGTTTCTATTGTTCAGACTTCCATCTCGGTTCCCATCAGCACTAGCACGGTAGGACGCTAACCAGACACGATTCCCGTCTCATGTTGCTGAAAGCCTCACCTGCTTCTTTGTTTGTTCCTGCACCTCCTCCTGCTTCTTCTTCTCTTTCTCCTTCTCCTCCAGCATGCTGGTCAGCTGGCTCCTCAGGGTCTCCTTCTCGGAGGTCACTTCCTCCAGAGATAACTAGGAGGAGGACAGGACAGGACACGAACGGGGCCGGCGGTTAGCAGCTCACCAGAAAAAAATCGGAATTACGTGACCAGCAAGCAAACTGGCAACTGGCAATAAAAGGCAACACTAGCTAGCAATTGCTGAGGCTGAGGGGGATTTCAAGAACGACTGCTTTTACCTTGTAGCTCTCTGTCTGTTGCTGCAGCTGAGAGGAGAGTGCATCCCTTTCCTGCCCCAGAGCTTCTCTCCGTTGCTTGGCCTCTTCTAGTACCTCCTCCAGGTCCCTCTGAAGCTGGCTGTTACTCTGCTGCAGGGCAGTTACCTGGACAAACAAACACCGGTCAAATCCTCCCGCGAGAGAACAATTAGAGTGACTAGAGATGTCAGCGTGGCCTACCTCCTCTGTGAGCTGTGAAATGGAGAGAGAGGACACCTCCAGCTGATGCTGGAGCTGCTGGGTGGTGACCTCCAGACAGTGGACGGAGGATTCCAGCCTCTCCTTCTCCTCTGTTAACATCCTCCTTTCTTCGCCCAGGTCATCCATCTCTTTCTCCAGGGAAGCCAGGCTGGCCCGCAGGGCTTCCCTCTCTCCCACTAGCCTTCCCTCTTTGCTCTCCGCCTCTTCTTTTTCCTGCCCCAGCCTAACGCCCTCTCTCTCTGCGGCAGCCAGTCTCTCTCTCTCCCTCTCCCACTGCTTCTCCAACGCCTGAAGCCTCTCGCCCTCCTGCCGCCACTCCTCCACCCTATCCTGCAGTTGCTCCCTCTCTTTCTCTCTCTCTTCCAGTAGCGCGGCAGCCGACTGCTTGGCTGCCTTCAACTCTTGGATCTCCGCGTTCTTCTGGGTCAGCTCCTTCTCCAGTCTCTCCACCTCTCTTCTCAGGCTGTCCAGCTCGGCGGTCATCTCCTCCATCCTCTCCTCCAGCACCCTCTTCTCCTCCTCCGCCTCCTCCAGCTCGGCCTTGGCGGCCTCGGCCTGCATCGCGGCGTCCTCCGCGCTCTGCTCCGTCATCTCCCCCTCTCTCTCCAGGATGTCGATGCGGTCTTGGAGCGAGTCGGCCTTTCGCTGGGCGCCCTTCAGCAGCTCACCCATGTGCTTCTTCTTCCTCTCGTCCGACTCCATCCGGACCCGCAGCTTCTCGATGCCCTGCCTCATCTGCTTGACCTCGTCCTGGGTGGAGTTGAGGCGGGAGGCGATCTCTCCCTTCTCCAGCAGGGAGGACTCCAGAGACTGGGTCAGGCGGGACACCTCGCCCTCCAGGCTCTGGATCTGGGTGGCCATGGACTCGGAGTCCCGGCTGGCTGTGTCCTGGTTGTCCTTGAAGGTGTTCAGCTGGTTGAGGAGCTCCTCCTTCTCCCTGCCCTGCAGCGCGATGGCCTCCTCCAAGGCCTGGCACTGCTCCATCAGCTGCTTCTTCTGCTCCTGCAAGCTCTCCAGACTCCCACGTGACGCTTCGCAGTCTTTCTTACCGTCTCGGATGTCGTCCTCTAGGATCTTGATGAGCTCCCTGGTGTCCACATTGGTCTTCTCAAGGCTCTCTGCTGTGGCCTTCCACTGGGCCAGAGAGAGGCTGAGATCGTCCCTGTCCTCGGTGACGGCTCCCAGCTCCGTCCTCAGCTGGCCGGTCTCTGCTCCCAGGGCCGCTAGCTGTTGCTCCAGGAGGGAGGCGGCCCGACGCTGGGCCTCTAAATCACCCTCCAGACGGAGCTTGTGGCCCTGCATCGTTTCCAGGTCCGCCTCCATGGACAGGATGTGAGTCTCAAGGTTGGCCTTCTCTGAGCGAACCCTTTTGAGCTCACTTTCTTGCTGAAGGAAATGTTCGTCCCAGCCACCTGAAGTAGAGTCACAAAGACATTAGTAAAGTAATGGTGAGGAACCCATACTAAAGATCATTGCCCTGCGTCACTTTTTCTCCATTATGCCGCTTATCACTTCAGTCCGAACCCAACCAAGCGCTGCTGGCAGTCCTCACCTTTGGCCACTTCCAGGGTCTCCAGCATCTCCATGACGTCAGACAGTCGGCTCTTAGAGGTCTGCAGCTGCAGCCGCAGAGACTCCGTCTCCTCTCCGCGCTCCGCCAGCTGGTCCTCCATCCCCCGTCTCTCCGCCAGCGCCGCAGCGAGCTTCTCTGTGACGCTGCTTCTCTCCTCCTCCGCGGCGTCGGCTTTGACCTCCAGGTCGGCGCACAGCTCCTTCCTGAGGGCCATCTCGGAATTCAGAAGGTCAAACCGGGCGAGGAGGCTCTGGAGCTCCAGCTCCAGTCGTTGGACGGTCTGTCTGCTCGCCTCCGCGCCAGTCGGTGACAGGGGTTCTGGGTCAGGAGGAGTGCTGATTGGTGAGGAGAATATGTTGGTCATGCTTTCGTTCACAGTCTCCTCTGTCGGCTGCTCCTCACTGTCTAATGTTTCCTGTGGAGTTGTAAAACAAAGACTTATTACAATGTTGTAGTACCAGAACTCAATGCAGGAACCTACTCAAAAAGCTTTCATCCTCTAGAGCAAAACTAGAATAAATAAACGTATTATATTTCTACATTATGTTCACGGCAGAGAAAGGTTCTACCTGCTGTGCTGCTTGCTGCTGCCGCTCCGGCTCCTTATGAAGAGGGGAGTTTATCATGTCCTCTTTCTCCTCCTCCATGGTTATGGCAGGCTCCTCCAACACGTGGGACGACTCCTCCTGCTTCTCAGAGCTCCTCAGCTGCTCCCCATGAACGCTGCCATCGAGCTTGTCTGATGGTTCTGCTCCTGCAGCAAGAACGTTTAAACACGTCAAAGTTGGGTCACCCAATGGTCGCGTTTCATATTCAATCATTGTAAATATCGACATCACTGTAACTGAACTCACCTGTGGTGTTTAGATCTGTAGCCGGGGTAGCACCGATGTCAACAACAGACTCTGGCGCCCTATCCGCTGCCTGGATCTCCTCTTCAGCTCCGCGGTGGACCTCTCCCTGCTGCTCCAGCCCAGTCTGCAGCTGCAGGAGACGACACTGCTGCTCAGCCACCTGGGCCAGCAGGCCGTCATACCGCTCCTGAAACAAGACCAACTCCTGCTGCAGCCCAGCCAGCCTCCTGTGGAGCTCCATCTGCTCTCTTTCAAACTCCACATTCTTCACATCGGCCTCCTCCTTGCTCTGGGTTGCCAGCTCACACGCTACCTTCAGACCCTCGTAATTGTTGGTCAGTGTCTGGAGCGTTGCCTGGAGAAGCTCGTTTTCACGTTTGACCACCTCAAGCTCATCTTGAGCATTCAGATTGTGCCTCTTCAAGTCGGCCTCTATCTGGAGCTTCTCCTCGCTCAGCCGAGCTACATTAGCCTCCAGCTGCAAAACGTTAGCTTCCACTGTGCTGCGTTTGCCAACTTCCTCTTCCAGCGTCTCCATAAGACCATCGACAGTGGCCTGCAGAGACTCCACGAGATCAGCAGAGGCTGAGTTAGTCTGGTGCTGCCTGAGAGAGTCTTCCAGACTTGCGCTGAGTTGTGTAACTTCACTGCTCTTCATTAAAAGTGTATCTTTGAGAGACTCAAACTGAGTCTCCAGGGTGGAGTTTAGGGTTTTGCTCTCCTCTAACCTGTCCTCTAATGTAGACCTCCGAGTCTCGCTGTCCGCTAGCTTTTCCTCCAGAGAGCTCACCGTCACTCTCAGCTCCTCTATCTGAGATTCAAAAGATGTCATGCAGGCTTCATTGTCCTCCAGGTCCATTTGGAGCATCTCTAGCTGGACCTTGATCTTGCTCATGTTTATGACCTTCTCCTTTACGGCGTCGGTTGCTTTCGCCTGCTCCGCTTGTGCCTGGTTCAGCGTATCCTTCAAACTCTTGATCTTATCATCTTTCTGTGCTAGGCTATTGGCGGCAGCAGACAAAGAGTTTTTCATTGCCTTAATCTCCTTCTGTTGAGTTGATGCAGCTTCTTTCCAGTTCTCAACCTCTTGGCAAGCCAGGGTATGGGCCTCATTCACTTCCTTCAGCTTTTTTTCATCAGAGGCCCTGTCCTCCCTGAGCTTCGAGAGCTCTGTACAGGTGCTATCCCACAACTCTTTAGCCTCCGCTGCCTCTTTGCATTTACTCTCAAGCTGTTCTTTCATGTACTTGAATTTGTGGAGGTGGTTCTCCAGCTCTGAGACATGTTTCTCAGCCTCATCATTGAGTCTCTGCGAGAGGTCATTGATTTGGTTCTCCTGTGAGCTTATTTGATTCAATTTCTCCTCCATGCTGTTCTCCAGATTTGTAATGCACTGTACAGCAGAAGCATGACTCTTCTCTAAAACGTCCAAAGCCTCTTTCAGGCCAATACATGACTGGTTTACCGTATCCAGCTCGGTTTTCAAAGTTGGAAGCATCTCTGCCGAAGCTTCTTTTTCAGCAAGCTCTTCCTTCAGGATGGAGATCTGTTTAAGCAGAATATCCTTTTCCTCATTCAGGGCATCATGAAGGTGTTGATATTTTGTTTCTGATTCTTTTTGCACCTCTTGCAGTTTTTCTGACAACACTCCATTTAGCTTCTCCAGTTCTGATGCCTTCTCTTCTGCAGCACTTGTCTGTGCCTTGAGTACCTGCATGTCATTGTCCATCTGGGCCTGGGTCTCCAACAGGCTCTGTAGGGCATTTTGTGTCTGCTGTTCTGCTGCAGTAAGTGCATCACAACGTTCCTGAAGTTCACTTGCAGTCTTTGCCTTTTCACTGAGTATGCTAACCTCCCTTTGCAGGCCCTCCTTTAATTTCTCAGCCTCAGAGACCGTCTCCAAGAGATCTTCTTTATTTTTCATCAGACCATCATACTTGCTTTTTAATTCCATCCCAAGAGCTTTCTGCATCTTCAGGGTTGATTCTAGAGATGAAACCTTGTCTTGAAGGAGAGACAGCCCTTCCTGAGCATTAATCAGACTCAGCTTGGCCTGCTCAGCCTCCTCTGACTTCATGGCAACACTCTCCTCATAATCCCTCAGGAGGGTGCTTTTCTCCTCCACAAGCCTGGCTTGCTGCTGATCCAGCTGTGCTGTGGCCTGAGCTACACTGTCCCGAAGCTGGCTCACCTCGGTCTGACCCAGCTCGATCAAGGAGTCTTTGGACTGGGCAAGGTCACAGGCCGCCTGGTACTGCTCCAACAGCTCGGCAATGGACCTTTCTGCCCTCTCTACCTTGCTACTCTCTAGCTGCAGACACTTCTCGAGATCTTTCACCTGACCCTCCAGACGCGCCACCTGGAGGCCTACATTCTCCAGGTCCTTGGTGTGCTTTTGACCAACCTCTGACAGCTGAGCCTGGAGGTCTTCGTACAGTCGCTCTTTCTCCTCCAGCTCAGTGCACTTGTTAAGCAGTTCACCTTTGAGGGAATCAATCTGACAAGACAGACCTGCCTTCTCCTCTTCGGCAGTTTTCAGCAGGTCCTTTAGAACGCTGTGGTCGCCATTCAGACACTCCAGATTCTTCTCCAGCTCACTTATCCTGTCACTCAGTCCTTGCTGCACAGCTTCAGTGTCGTTAATGAGGGTTTCTTTCTCAGATTTCCATTGAAGCAGAGACTGATGTTCATTTTTTAGGCTGACACGCTCGTTCTGGCTACTGTCCAAGGCTACTTTCAGTTTTGTGTTCTCATCCTCCATGCTATTGAGCTTGACTGACAGCTGTTTAACCTCTTGCTTCTGTTTTTGCAGCTCAGCCAGAGACTTCTCCATTTTAGCCTCTGTGTCAGACAGTGTCTTCTTCAGGTTCTCTTGATCTTGGGCTGAGGATCTGCTCTGATTCTCCAGTTTTGTGCCCAGTCCCTTTAGCTCCTCAGCCTGAGCTTCTGTTTTAACTTTTGGTAGTGTTGGGTCGGTCAAGGAAGCAAATTGTACAAAGTACTTTTAAACAACCGCAGGAGAAAAAAAATTGAACTGAAGAATCCTGTAGTAGTATATCTTTACGTAATCAGTGAGATAGTTACCATACCTTTCAGGTCTTCCGCCATGTTCTGGCTGCGTTTGAGGTTTTGTGCCAAGGTCTTCTTTTCCTCCTCCAGCTGAGCAAGCTTCTTGCCTCCCTGCTCCAGCTGGGAGCTCAGGTTGTTTTTCTCCCTCTGCAGCTCCTGGACAAACAAACCACAATATAGAATGTAAGAGCAGTGATACATTATACATGATAACGCATGGGGATTCTGGGGAAGGAAATATTTGTACTATAGAGCAAGTTAAGTCTACCTGACATATGGGTTACTTAGCCACACTCACTGTATCAACTTCCAACAAACAAAGAACAGTAATGCACTTACATCAAACTTCTTCCTGAGATCCTGCTCCTTGGCCTGATTGGCCTGCATATTCTGCTCAGATCTGAACAACTTCTGCTTCTGCTCCTCCACCTCTTTCTCCATCTGGCTTCTTTGGAATGTTATCTTAAGTAGTAGTGAGGGAGAGGAAAGGGGACCATT
>JAVQJY010072689.1:0-11285 GCA_036025375.1 Retropinna semoni | reverse complement strand
TTTATAACTTCAAAGTAGTATTAGACTAACGACACTTACATGTGTATTCTTTGAAAATTATTAGGCTAATAGCAACTGGTAGTGCATAGTGGATAGTGCCTATGCCTTAAAAAACGGTTGGAACAAAAGTTTTAAAATTAGGCCTTGTAGAGATAATAAGAATGAAAAATGTGCCACTGGATTGTTTCTTTCTCTGGATTGTTCAGAAACAGATAATAGAAAAACCACTAGGGTGAAAGAAGTACATTTTAAGTACTTCATCCATTTGGCACACAGAACTCATGATCACACCCCATTGGTTAACAGAACTTAACAGAGTCCCATTAATTTCCAATAGCTAATAAACCATTTAAAAAAAGTAAACCAAAATAATATTTAAACCAATCAATTAGCCATATAACTGCGCAAGGGACGTTTTGGACAAACATGCTCAACCTGAAACGAAATCTATATAGTGAAATCTGCGGGGGTTATGAGGCACCAAAATAAGAAATAAAAAATAAAGGTAAGGATCATGCTAAAATACAACCCACATTACCAATATCTATTGTAGAATATTAGTGCATGCCATTGTACCCACCCTGTGGATTGAAAAAGCCAGTCATCCAGAAGGTTTTGGGTCTTCCTTCAAACACCCAGCTGTAGAACTGGGCGTTTCTCTCTATCAGCTCAGTGAACCAGAAACCAAGTGTTGAGGATTCCCAGGAGATCTTCTTCCACAGGTTGGGAACACGGGCGTCAAACATGTTGTCTAGCGCGTCACGGAGGTTCTTAAATGGAAAACATGAAGCTTGGTACGTTACAATAGGGATATACCATATTTCATAAACTCATCAGTCATAAGTATAAGATAGAGGTAGATAATGTTGTTAGAAGTGTTGGTACTAACCTCACTCATGATGATGGTGCCTTCTATGGCGAGCTTGAGGTCAACCAAACTGGTGCGCACCACGCCGATAATTTTCTGCATACGGTCCACCTCTTGACGTAGGAAGATGTTCATGGAGTTTAGGGCTCCCATCTTCACCAGTCTGGCTTTGACCTAAACACAAGACAAGACTTTGTTTCAGAGTTTGGCAGCTAAAACATTGATGTTTGACTTGAAAAACCGAGCACAATAATTTCCGTAGAGATGTGGTAAGCACTGACCTCATGAGGCACATAGTTTGGAGGAAGTTTCTGCAGCATGTCTTCTGCCAATCTGTAGACGATGGACTCTCGAGTCTCCCCTGCCCCTCCTCCACTCTCTTTAGGCTGGATGTTTGTGATGGTGTCCAGCACCTCAGCAGAGGTGTTGGTCTGATACCTGTTCAACACAGAGCATGAGGACGCCAGACCATCATACACATCACTGATGTTTTGACCTGAATTATGTCCCGGAGTTCCAGATCCTCCACTGCCTCACGTGATGTCTGCGTTGGGATGCAGGCCAAAGACCTGGGGTGTGTCCACTGCAGGCAGCGTCGCAATGTACTCCATGTACTGTTCTACGGTCTTACACACAGGAACTTTATACCCAGTGTAGAAGCAGAACGTTGGCTCAAAGATCTTGTCATTGAACCACACCTGTAGGGAACAGGCAACAATGTGCACTTAATGAAGACCTGTAAGCATTCGCCTGAGGTTTCACATGCATCTACTGGACATTTTGGACACAAGCCAGGAGTGAAATACTGTTGCAATAGATGGATGACATTACCCTCGAAAAGCAGTTGAGCAGTCTCTTGTCGTAGTCGTCAGTTACCCTTCCTCCATACTGCACCTCTCCCAACATGTAACGCACCGTCACCCATGACACACCCTATACAGAGGAAATGTAGTGTTAAAGTGTTGGCAGAGATAAATTACCACTATGGACTCAGTCAGACACATTCAGTACGAAGCACCTTCTTGGGGCTGCATTCATCCAAGTGGTTCTGAACGAACTGGACACTGGCTGTGAAGTCAGCCGAGTTGAATTCGTATGGAATGTTCCAACCCAGGGGCCCAAATTTACGCCGTTCCTGAAAGACACATATACGTTATATCTGATTTCTGAAGGCAATCAAGTGGTGGTGAACTACTGATCTGGTCTTGTTTCTAACTGCATGGGGGCAGTACCTGTACAACCGTGTGAAGAAAGGCAACGTTGTATAGCATGGGCTTCCACATGGGCAGGTTGCTGACATCTAGCTGGTCCTGAGAGATCCCAGCAAAAGTGCGCTTCAGGCCAGCGCGCACTCCTTGGGGCGGATCATTGGTGAACTTGATGGAGGACTGGAAGCCAAGGAAAGAGTGGTGCATCAGCGAATCTTACACAAAACGATACATATGTTCTAATGAGTGCTATTATGTTGACTTATGTTAATAGCAAGTACACAATGCATGATTCGCCGACTAGATATGAGAAACTGCACACAACTACCCTAGAATGGAGGCAAATTGTTACGTTTTCGGGAGCAATGATTGTGTAGTGTGAACTACGCACGACGCGATCTGAGATTCACCAATGCCTCGTCAATCGCAAATGGGTTACTGTGCCCTCTCATACAAATAGCTGGGCTCTGATTGGCTATAGGTCTCCACAACCCTTCTTGACATTTTCTTTTATTGTGTTCACAAACGCTTTGGACCACTAGCTTCTTGCTGGCATTCATTTATGGAAGCATCACTTCTTGAATGTGTTTTCTTGACTTAATATAGTTTGGAGACCAGACAGACTTGTCTGGGGTTTAAAATCTTGTCGTGTGTGACCCCTTGTCGTTGATCACCTGTGTAGTGTAAACCCCACGAGTACTCTGATATAGCCTGTTTTGAGGCAGATAGTTGTGGAGGGGGCATTATATAACCTGCAGCAGAGTGATGGAGAAGCGATCATGGGGCTCGGTGGTGATCCACACTCTGAAGCTTTCGTGCATGGTGTCCACTGTGGTGATAGTCTCCAGAAGCTCCTCCATGAACTCCAGACCCAAATGGCAATTCTGAAGCAGGACCCAGCCACCCTGTGTAGACAGGTTTTGAATAGAAGCTCTACATGAACTGCTTCCGACCATATATATTGCCATTTTAGCAGAATGTGGCAGAGGTGTCTCTTACATGTGCCATCGACATCTGGATGAGCTTCCTAGCATGCACCTCCTGCCCTTGTCCCATGGATATAGCTCTGCATTCTAAATCCCACACAGTCAAAAGGATATACTAAGATCATGCCAGATATATTCCACAGGTTAATGTATAGGTGAAGGGAAATGAGAGAGAGGCCTACCTAATCTGAGTCTCTTGCTGAGAGCATCAATCTGGTTGGTGGGATCTGAGCCCATGGACAGGAAGCAGATGAGAGGGGTTCGTACGTCGCTCTCCTCCCAGGTTTTCTCAAGATTTAGAATGACAGGCTCGGCGAACCTCATTCCCATTGAGTCTCCGACATACTTTCTGGCCTGGGACAGGGTGCGGTCTGGACACCATGATCTGTAAAGAGGCCCCTTGTCTGTGAGAATAGTTATTATACAGTAGGAACTATACAGTACCTGTGGTATGGACCATGAGGCAGGACCTCACCGTATCAATAGGAGTTTGTGAAAGACGTCCAAGGAGTCGTTGTATCCATCAGGGATCACCCCTTCCTCTGGGGAATCCATATCAAACCACAGCTTCCAACCTTTCTCATTCCGAGAAACCTGCAGTGTTAAACATAGAAATAAGGATGCAAAGTCCCCTACTAGCAAGTTGTTAGGATGAACAGGTGCCACTCAGGGTGGCAAACAGAAATTTTCTACTAAATTTAGAAAATTGACATTCTTAACGGTCATAGGATACACGGGAACACCAAATTGCATAGGATACTTGGGAACTCCTATTAATAACCCCATTTAATTTCACTTATTTCCCCTTTCATTTTCTTTAAATCCCATGGAAAGATTCCACTTTGAAGATTCCCCAAATTTTGCCACCCTAGTGCCACCAAATTCTTCCACAGACCTGGTTCATGATTTCAGTAAACTGGGGCAGTTTGCTGAGTTCCACCAAGTTCAGCCAGGTCAAATCCAGGATCCAACGGAACGGTTTGGAAGGACATGCCTTCAGGTCTAACGCAGCACCCCCTGAAACACACAAATTACTTATACTACCTCCTGTATCGCAAAGAGATCCATTTTGTTTTGGTATATCAAACATATGGTTTAGATTTGACCTTTTATGAGGATTTGGAACTCGTTGTGTTTGACGTTGCCCTTCTGCAAGTCAATCTTGAGAGCCAACAGCAGAGTGAAAATAAATTTGTGGTTTTCATACAGCCCTCTGACTGTGTACTTGAACACTTCATATGTTAGGTATTCAATAATGTTGACAATACGCTTCTGAGTCAGGGGAGACTTCTCTGATCTGTGCAACAAACAAAAACAACAAATCAAAAAAGATCAAATTGGCAATTGCTTCAGAGGAAGCGAAAAATACAGACAAGTTGACGAGTCCCGTACTTGGCCATGGAAAGATCAAAGATCTTGAGGAACTGAGCCAGTGAGGTCTGGTACATGACGTTGACCATGCTCATCTCTGTGATGAGGAAGTAGAGGATGCTGCCTCGTGAGGCGGCGGGCCGGTACTCTTCCGACGCGGCGTTGATCTTCACCTCTGTCTCTGCTGCCACGTGCAGCTTCTCGCTCACCTCTGCTGCTGTGCTTTTAGTCACACTCAGTATGCCGATCATAGACTCATCGTCCACCAGGGAGCCTGAGGCACACACACACACACACACACACACACACACACACACACACACAGTTACATGTTTGATCATAAACACAACGCTACATACTGAGTATTCCAGGGCAGTACAAATTCATGATAGGGCAGTGCCACACCCTGTGTGGTGCTGAGCTTGTACAGCAGGTTGTCCTCCAGTTCCTTCATCTTTCTTTTATTGGCTGTGACATCTTCCATCAGCTTCACTCGTTCTGCCTCGAGTTCCTTTTACAGCATCCAAAACAGAGTATTAACAATCCGAGGTCAAACCAATGTTTTATTCTCAGTGAACTGAGACAAGAATCACGCCAGGTAACGCAGACACTAACGTATTTCTCTGTCAGGATGACGCGGCCCAGCAGCTGGTTCTCCAAGCCCTTCATGGTGACGGTGAAGTCAATAATGGAGGTCTTGGCGCTGACCTCTGGTGTGTATGCAGGGTTGGGAAGTTTAGTGGTGATGTAGAGCTGGAAGCCCTCCATCACGTCTGTCTCTTTGTCTCCCACTTTTACCTAAAAAAAAAGAAAAGAAAAATGGTCGAAACAGGAGTCTTCCTTTCCCAGCAAACCAAACTATGTGAGTGACAGTGTTACCTTAAAAGTAGAGCCAGACTTAATGAAATTCTTCTCGAGCACGTTGTCCAGAGCAGGGTCCAGCTCCTCGCGGACATCCTCGATAAGCAGGGGTCGTCCCAGAGACAAGCTGTCCTCCAGGTGGGTGCGGAAGAACTTGTGGTTCAAGGATGTGACCTGGCCACAAACAACAAGTACAACTTTCTTATGACACTGAATACGCTTTGTATGTATAGTTTGGATAACGTATGACAAAACCGGGTTGTGACACAAGAGGCTTGCCTGCAGATCATTGGCTTTTTCTTTCTTCTTGATCCAGGCCTTCCCTTGGGTCTGGGGATCGATGAGGAGAGGGAATCTGGTGGCCTTGGTGACAATAATGCCGTTCTGCACCGACAAATCGTCTCCAGGCAGTCCTTGCAGGTTCCATTCACTTATCTAAAAAAAAAAAGGTGTTTGATTGTGTAGCTTGAATAGAATAAACATTATTTACACCAGCTATGGCAGTGTGAAAATCTAGAGGAGAAAGTCAACAGTGTATTGATTTTGCTTGTTCTTACAGTGGGAGGGTCAACCAGCATAGATATGAGATTTAGGTTTTCTGTAAAAGGGATCTTGCGCTTGCGAAGCTCTGATTCCCAGATGTCCTTCAACAGCATGTTGCGGAAGTTCTGGTTGAAGGGTCCACAGTACGACAGGAAGCCAGTGAGCTGGAGGACATCCCCCACAAGTCTGAAGAGAGAGGGCAACAGTCAGCAATCCGATTTGTTGACTGCATTGGAGAAATAGGACATTAGGTATCACTCTGCATCGGAGAAAAAAACATGTTAGCCTAACAAACTATGTCCTACTCTTTCACTGACGCTGTACAGTTTTCAATATTGTATAAATAGCTCACTTCAGGCCGTTTCGCATCGGGCTAAACAACGTCTGCTGTTTAGCTGTGATATCAAAACCACACCAAAGACTAACGTGTGCAATGAATATACAAAACGTTACATGCAGCAATAACTACATGCTTTTCCATGCGATATCCCAGATATACAAACTGTTCATTAAGTATTGTGAATAACATATACCATCTAAGGGTCTTATGTTTATGTAAGTATTACAATCTGGAATGTATAATCTAATTTATTCATTAATTGTCATATTTTCTTTTTATGCCCAATGAGATTATTAGACATCTGATATCCTTAGTTTATCTGTGACCTGCCTGTTGATCTGTGATTTAAACTCTTTGCTCTGCTGAGTCCAGCGAACCTTCTCTCCACTAAGCCCATCAATGAGAGCAGACGCTGCCTGCATCTTATTCCTGCATATCTCAGCTCCGTCCAGCAAATCCTGGAATGCATGATCTACTGAGTCATCTACAATTGTTATTTCTTTAATTATATTATTACTTTTGACAAATAAAAAGAAAACCTCACCTGTTTTTCTTTCATGGCAGCATCAAACTTGGCCTGTACTTTGTCCAGCTCAGCTTGCTTTTCATCCAGCTGAGACTGAGCCATGGCCAGCTCAGCATTGGCCAGTATCAGCCTGCCCTCCTGGATAACCAGGTTAGCCTTTCCAAACACAGAGAAATAGTATTATTGTGAAACAGTTCACAATCCCATACGACAAAAACAAAAGAAGTACACAACATAAAAATGGCTATGCTAGACAAGGAAAGACATTGGTACTGTCCTTACCTTGAGTGGAAGAACTTCTTTGTTGATGCCAAAGAAAGTACCCATAGCCTGGGTCCAGGACAGCAGGCCGGCCACGTTACCGCACACTTTCTTGGCGTTGTCAAATGTGTAGTCCTCCATGTTGAAGTAGGGCTGCAGAAGTTCAACCATTTCCTCGTTGATGTTGTCCTTGGGAAACTGCTGGAGGGATGCCATGAAGCCACTGGCACTCATGAGCTAAATGACACAAACAAAGGGAAAGTCAGCTTCAGACAGCAGCTTCATAGTCAAACAACTTGGAAAACTAGATAATTCATGGGTTAACTAATGCTGTCATGTCCTTGCCTTGAGGGCTTCTGACCATGATGGCCTGTGGCAAGGCCTCTCTGGGTCCATAGTGATAGTGTCAAGCTTCTTCTGGAACAGCAGTAGGGCACAGTCCATAATCCTCATGATTAGATGGGGCGGTTTGGCCAACTTTCTCACTGTGGCAATGTCAGCAGGTTTAATGGTCTGTGGAAACAGGGAACAAACAAATCAGAAAAATAATCCATCCTGCTGGACATGCTTTTGTTAAGAGACCTTCTTTCATGACAGACTCACATTTAAAGCAGCCTCTGCCTCCGCTAAAGCGGGTTTAGCAGCCTCCAGTTTGACCTCTGCAAAAGCCTTCTCTGTTTCAATTCCCTCCACAATCTTAAGGGCTCTGTCTTTCACAATCTGAACCTCGTTCTTCACGATGGAGGCTGCTTCAGCACTTACAGTCACCTCCGCCAGCACCTGTGTAAAGTACAGATTTAGCAGTAGTCCATATGCGGTTTGAGTTTGATGCCCAGGTTCAGGCTGTTCAAACGTGCCTTGTCTGCTTTGATCGAGGCAACAGCCAACTCCTTCTCCTTCACCACTAAGTCTTTAGACAGTTGCGCCACAGACTCACTGGCCTCCATCAGCTTGGACAAACCTGCAATCCAGCATATACTTAGAAGATTGCAGTCTATGAAAAGGTCTTTCAACTCACTGAGCACTGGCTGGAGACTTGATTAGATATTCTTACCTACGTTCATGCGCTCTGCCAGGGTGTTAATGTAGTTGTGTTTCTCAGAGTATACTGATTTGTATCCATTTATGAAAGACAAATATGATTTAGGAGTGACATGAGTTCTTCGTCTAAACCTGGGAGAAACAAAAGAAAACCAAGCTTAAAAGTGGCTGAGGGCGATCAATCAATCATTAATCAATGATTGATTGTCATAGGCCTCCACATAGGCCTCCACATGAATACACACACACTCTGAAAAGCGTATGGATGCTTGACTGGTTCAATTTCTTCATCGGTACCTCTCAAAGTAATTCTCACAGGTTTGGGACACCCTGTCGTGGTACACCCCCATGGTCTGGACCACCGCAGCCTTCACTTCGGCAGAGCAGACCATGTGGAACTCGGAGAGGAAGTATTGGGACACAGCCACCAGGGCTTCGCTGGGCCAGGGAGTGAACCAGTCCATAGTACAGCCTGAGATCAGCCCTGGAAACTTCAGGGAGCGGGAACGGAACTTTTCACCAACCTGTCAAAGAGGGAAATGAAAGAATGAGCAAAGATATTGTAGGAAGCTTGTTTGGACAATTTGACCACAATTTACTGTAGTTTGCAAAGTTTTAGATGTAAATCCTTGGACATGAAGATGTTGTTTTCTGTTTGGAGGGCACCAAGTCATACCGGTGAGAAGCACAGTACGACATGCAGGTTCTTTCTGGCACGGGAGATGAAGTAGTCGTACAGGTTGTCGAAGGTTGGTGCTATGCGAGGACAGTTTTTCTTCATCACCGAAATCAGGTTTTGGGTGATCTCATCCAGCTCATCACGAGCAAACAGGTTGGACACCTGCAGTCGAACCAGGTTAAGATTCAGAACTAGAGGTCTCTTTCACTGTTTATTTTTCGAATTGTCCCGAGCAACCCTTACCTCCCCAGATGACAGCACATTGTTGAGGTACTCTAAGAAGGCCTCGTCTTTAATTTCATTGTCTGTAAAGATGAAGGTGATGCCTTTTCCATCAGCCCCTGCTGTTCTGTAGAGCAACTTTAGGTCCTCCATTAGGTTGCTGATGTTGTACGTTCTAGACATGGGAAAACACACAGGCTTACAACCGGCCTGAGTTGATGCATCACTGCCACACTTTGAAACAAATTCACCCATACTCTCTATTGTCATCGTTTACCTGGTCAAAGTGATTTGGAAAATGTTGTATCCAGCAATGTAGGAAGCCAGACGTGTGAGACTCTGTTTTCCGGATCCTCCCACTCCCACCAATAGTGCATTCCCACAGTCTGTCCCGATGATGCGTGAGATCTTTTAGGACACAGCAATAGACAAGAATTGTATTTGATATGTCTATCAAAAACACAGAAAGAATGTAATCATGACTGAGAGTCTAACAGGTCGGTCTGACCTTGATTAAGTGAGTCATGGCATCAGTGAAGAAGACCAGATCTAAGCTGGAGCCTCTGACTGCTTCATTGTGCTGGGACTGATACGACACCAACTTCTCACTTAAGAACTCAAAGCTGGGGACCTTGAAAAAACCATTAGGAAACAACACATCAAGTGTAAAGATTGCTATGCTGAAAGAATGATAACATCCCCAAGCAATCTTTATTTCGGACTAAAAGCCGACGTGTTGTCTTCACCAGCTCGTAAATTTTTGGAGCATCAAAGTTGGCATCCTCATTTTCCTCTCCTGTTGGCTCTGGGGCTTCTTGCAAGAAGTCCACAAAGTAGGGATCAGGATGGAGCTCTGGCACCAGGCTAGGGTCCACATGCTCCTGGATCACTCGTGTGATAGCCTTCTCAAACCAGGTCTTATCCTCAATGCAAACAAACCTGTAGCACAAGGATAATCCCAGATGGAAACCATTTTCCAAAGGGCAGAGAAACAGAGCTCACCTTGTGATGGGGACTCAATGGAAGTACCTGTCTGCAATCACCCTGGTGCATTCACTCTTGAACAGAGCTAACAGAGTAGGGATGTCTTCACATTCCCCTGCTCTGATGTTCAACATGCCCTGCCAGATTCTAGACAAGTCTCTCAAGTTAAAGATGTAGTGGAACTTGGATGGTGTCGGCAGCATTTTCACCTGGGAAGTCACAATTTGTTTTTGTACTTCTGTGCCACCCACAGTTACAAAAGGTATACAATGACATTATTTATTCAGAACAGGATATTTTTATCTGACCCATAAAATATGAGTACCTTTGTCCACTGCCACAGAATCCTTCCAGCCGACACAAGGTATTTAACCATTTCAGAAACCTCAGGCTGGAATTCTCTGCATTCATGGAAATATCCACAGCCCATGACACCTACAGAAAACAATCATACGTGTATAACAGAAATAACAAAGAAAGTTTAATTTGGTATGAGACACAGTTCTAAATAACGCGCATCAATTACCAAAGATCTTGTCGATAGATGTGTTGGACGGCAGAGTGCAGTTGAAGACGGTGAACTGCCTCTTCAGTCTCTGAGGGATGTCGTTCCTCCCGCCCCCGGGGTGGATCATGGCAGCCAACATCTGCACATCCACGATGGTGGTGAAGTCCCCCGGTTTGTCCAGACTGTACATGCCAGTCATCTCCATCATCTGCCGGACTATCTCATTGGTGATCTGTAAAACAACAGCAATTAGGCTACCCTGCCCCTGCGTAAATATTAAATGAACCTTTCTGAGGCATGTCATGGCAGGTGTTATAATACCTGATCTCCCCAAGCGTTGACAATGGGCATGTTGATGTCGTCGATGAAGATGGTCATCCTGCGCCCTCCAGGGGGTCCGTAGGTACTGCCCATTCGCTTCTCAATGTAGCTCTCCACCGTGCGCTGAGACAATGACACAACCAGACGACTCAAGAATCGCAACTCAAGAGACACTACAGGTAATGTGCACAGGCCTTTCTTCAGCCTTTCGTACCTGGAACATGGTGGGTTCCGTAGCAGACGAGAAGTTAAGTGACTTGGATAGGTCTGTCTCAGGGTCGTATTTCTTTGTGTAGCCTTTTATCATAACGGTCTTTGCGGTTCCTTGTTCACCGATGAGCAGCACAGCCTGTCCATTAACACACAGAAGTCACTGAAGACTCAATAACCACTTCTAACTGAGTACATGTAGAAAGGAGAGGAGAAGCGTACCTTGCGTTGTTTTGCAATAGTTTCCAGCAGAAAACTGGTTCTGGTATTATCCACGTTAGGCACCAGGATTGAGGCGTAATCTGGCACACAGTCAGTAGGGTAGATGTACTCAACCACGAAGTTATCCCAATGGT
>JAVQJY010066513.1:0-12649 GCA_036025375.1 Retropinna semoni | reverse complement strand
CTTTAGGACTGGGAATTAGAACATGGAGAATAGTGACATTTTAAAATGGCGGGCTCTTCCTTGTCCCAGGCTGACTGACAGATGCTGCCATTCCTGAGTAGAAAACAGCTGTCTCATGTGAACATTCAGACTAGTGTTCTGAAGGAAGCCATCTGAAGGAAGCCATCTGGACCTGTGGTGACCCAAACAAAACCTACTACAACCTGCGTTGTCCGGCCTTGTTCTGACGTGGCTCTCGTCCTCACATGACGAACGGCGTTCTGACAGAGCATTCAACAAACCCACAGAAAAGCAGACCAGACGACTTCCGTTGTGTGTTTACGTCAACAGACGGATTATCTATCCACGCCGGCCCCTGTCAGCACGCACACGATGCCGCCAGACGAACAAATCACCGCCGCTTTCCTGTCACAAAATGGCCGCCACCGCCCACCACGCGCGCTCAGTGACGTCTCCATCCACAGTCGGACCAGCCATTAGAAGCCCTGTCTTGTCAGTGCATATAAAATCGTTCATTTTTCTACATAAGCGGTCCCACACAGCGGAGACGGACTCCCGGCCGTCTGACAGCACCAGAGACCGTCCTGAGCATTTAGATTTCATTACCGCCCGCGACGGAATATTCATAACGCTCTCTCTCTTTTTTTCTTTTTTTTTAAATAGCAGCACAGTCCCACCTGAAATTTAAAGGGGGGCGCTCATACATTATTCATTAGCCCGAGGCAATGGGGCGTGGTCTGATGGAGTTGACTGGGGTGCCAGGAGCTCCAGCTTGGTCCACTTCCTGATTCATTAATGATGCGTATTCTCCCACCAGTGGTGCCTAGCTCACCTCACGCCCCCCAAGACCAGCAAAGAGCCCACTGTTCCCATCGGAGACACTCAGCTGACTAGGACCCACACAGGGGAGTGGAGAGGCTGGGAGAGGCTAGGAGAGGCCAGGGGAGGCCAGGGAAGGCCAGGGGGGAACAGGTGAGGCCAGGGGAGGCCATTGGAGGCTATTGAAAGATAGGGTACCCCTCCCTCCCCCCATACCGGTGCTATATTCTCTCCTCTCTCTGAGAATGAACTTCACAGTTATATTTAGAAATGTCTGTTAGCAGCACACTCTGGAATTTCTGCAAACATGGACAAATGAAGGTCACTCCACACAGACACAGGTGAAACTCTCTAACGTGCACCATACAGCTGCAAGCCACTGTGCTGCCATGTCCCCTTCCTGAGCACCTGCTAAACCCTTCCCCTCACATCCAGCAGGGGGCACACTTCCTCTCCCAGATGACATCAGGGCAAAGTCCCCCACGTTTGGAGTGGCGGTGCGTCGGTCACACCCGTCCCCGGGCCTGTCAGGTGACCTTTTGACCCCCAAAGGGCCAGAGGACGCATGTTTACCCCCGTGGAGTAATCCCCTGGGTATTAACGGCTTTAGTCTCTCCTCCACCCATAGCCCGCTCGTTCATACCCTAGGTGTGTGGAAGCACGCTGGTGCCACGCTCAGTTACCCAGGATCCTCTCCTGACACGAATCCCTCTAACACACTCCTCCTCTGTCTCTATCTGCACACTCTCTCTCTCTCTCTCTCTCTCTCTCTCTCTCTCTCTCTCTCTCTCTCTCTCTCACACGCACACACACACACACACACTCACAAGACACACACAGACCATTCGAAAATGTGTTGGAGGCGACATGGCTTTATCCGTGCTGCTGTTGTGATTTACTTCAGTTACATAACCAAGGTGGCTACCGTCTAAAATTTGTTCGCTGAATTAGAAAATACGTCAAAACTGAAAGTTCGGGTCAAAAGCCAAACCAGCGTATAACACTGTTGATAACACCTCCCTATAGATGGATGTTTAGATACAACCCACATGAAAGAAGCCACGCACACTGTCCCTTTACCTTGAACTTTGACCTTCCAGCAACAACGGCCACATATCCATGCGTGGAGACTGTCACACACTGTCACACACACACACACACGTGCGCGCGCACGCCCCGCGTTGTGAAGGGTCTCTGAAGGTGACGTCTGTACAGGGCTTTTCCCTCAGCTTTTGCTTTCAACGGCTCTTTTATTTTGTAAACAACTAAAGAAAATGTTCTTTGCCAATGTTCTGATGTCTCCTACCAAATGCTATTTACTCATTTATCTTTCTTATAATGGTTTATTTACGTTGAGTGTCTTGGCTTTAAGGAACTACAGTTAGGTACTGACCATTGTGTTTGGTACTCTGAAGCCGTACTTGAACTGCATATTTTCTATTCCAGTTTAACCAGTATTGTTTGTTTTTATTGTATTAAACATCATTGCACAGACACTTAATAGGGGTGCTACATATTGCCTTTTGTAACAGTGGAAGAATATACACACACAAAATAAGGTGGCTTTTAGAAGGATGGGAACTTTGTGACTTGTGACTATCCTCCTATTCACTTTCTCTCTAGTTCTCTTTAGTCTTAGGTTAACTGTCTTTTATTCTATTTTTGTAGTTGTGATGTAGAAAATTCCTTTTCTGTAGAGATCCTCAGTCGGGATGTAGATGCCGTTTGGTCTGATGTTTCTAATAGAATATTTTCTCTCTTTCTCTTCACCCTTCCCATTCCCATCCTTGTTGCACTGCCTTTTTCTCTCCTGCTCTCCTCCTTGTCCATCATGACCACTCATTAACATAATTCCCTCCGTTTGTCCTCTTCCCCTAATCTGTTTGACCCGCTTGCACTTCCTGTCTGAACCCTCCAACCTCCACGCCACCTTCCCGCCCTCTTTTAATACCATTCACATTTTGGTTTTTGTCTGTTCGACCTCATACCTGCGTTACCTGCTCACAGACCCCATAGACCCTGACGTTGATTTGATTGAACTCTTCCATCCTCCATACACACCAGTACCAGACCCCACCCCCATGCTGCCTCCCGTTGGCGTTCAGGCCTCCGTTCTGAGCCACGACACCATCAAGGTGACCTGGGCCGACAACTCGCTGCCCAAGAATCAGAAGATCACCGACGCACGCTACTACACGGTGCGCTGGAAGACCAACATACCCGCCAACACCAAGATGAAGGTACGGTGTCCTCGCCAACTGTGTTCCCCACACCTGCTGGACGAAGGCTCACCAGGAAGTGAGCTGGAGAACCCTGGTGTGTTTCACAATGACCATATAAGGACAGTTCATGCACAAGTAGGAGGGTGCAGTTCATCTTAAATGCATAATGGCTGACATAGAAGTGCACTCTGGTTACAAGCTAAAGAAATGTTTAAATATTGACACTGTAATGCACTCAGGAAGTGAGCAGATGTAAAATCCATTCAGTGTTCATATTACAGGTGTAGATTTTAGGGCACAGGCACAGTGAGGCCAGTCCTGAAATAGTGTGTGTGAAATTCTCCCTAAACTCAGCGAGCTTTGGCACAGTTATTATCTTGAACATTACTTATCTCACAACACAGGGTGGGGTGTGAGCACATGCAAGTTTGTTTTGTGTGTGTGTGTGTGTGTGGGGGGGGGGGTGCACACCAGCTAGCAGAACCTAGATAAAGGGCTATGTTTAATTATACATGATTCATCAAGGACAGGACAAACTGAGCACTGGGGGAGAAAGGGAAGACCTGACAGTGCATCCTCAATATGCCCGATTCACACACACACACCCCCAATTCTGATTCATCTGACATACAGCCCACAATTATTCAGTAGCCTGAGTCTGCTCCTCAAATCTCTTATGGCCAATAAAAGTCTGTTTTTTTTCTAAATTCTTGTTATACAGCTTTGACAGAGCTTAACTATTCATCACTTGTCTATTCCAGAATGAGCTAATGAGATTTTGATATCCTTCATTTGTCATTGTGTACCATTTTTGTGGCCCAGCTTTTCAGCTCTAGCTAATATCACCACAGCTTGTTAGCTCGATGCTAACAGTCTAGTGTGAAGGATGTGCCGTGTGTGTTTGCTCACACAATTTACTACGCTAAATCTACATACGGCGGTGTTTACACTATGAGTGCGACATTTGTCTTTGAATGCATCAGGTTTTCAGGTTGTGCCCACGCCTTGTTCATCATTTGTAGTGGATAGGGTAGAGGAACCTGTGCATTATTAAAGAGACAGGCAGCCTTTCTGGCTTTCTCCATTTATTTGCCCTGTTTTTGACGTCCCCTTTTGCACACAATTGGAATGAATGAAAATAGCCTTAGCTGCTTTATCAATCTGTGATAATCTCATAGCACTTCGTTAGGATGCTACACTGGCCTTACCAGAGTTATTTTGAGCAGAGATTAGACTATGGCTTGAGAGGAAAAGGGAGAAAAAACAAATGGAAGCAGCTATAGAAAGTTGTAGGTTTAGACACGTTGTCCCAAATGGTAATAAGGACATTGTGGTTTAGAGGGTATTCATTGACTTCACAAGGTACATTTTCTTTCAAGTTTTTTTTTGGGGGGGGACTGTTTAGTTTTAAATACCGACAGCATGCCTTGAAACTCAATTGCTTTAGGAATGTAATCTCATGGATTTCAATGGACACTTGATGCTTAAATGTTGATTTCTGAGTCTTGGGTACCACATAGTGGTCATAACGTGCACTGAGCTATCTGCACAGCGCCATCATATCCACATGTGTGTGTCTCTGACTCTTTGGGTGTGTGTCGTGTGTCCGTGCAGACTGCCAACACCACCAACCTGAGCCACATGGTGACTGGACTGAAGCCCAACACTCTGTATGAGTTCTCCGTCATGGTGACCAAGGGCAGACGGACCAGCACCTGGAGCATGACCGCCCAGGGGACCACGTTTGAGACCAGTATGACCAGCACTTGTGCACTCGCACCACACACACACACACACACACACACACACACACACACACACACACAGTGGATGTAATTGCATGTAGTTGACACATACAACAGTGCATTTACACCATTGCAAACAATCACAGTGCCTAGCTACACGTGCTCTCACTCTTAAATGGCTGCTTAAATGATCAGATATCCACAGCAAAACATTGTTATTATCAAAAACGTTGTTTTCAGGCGTTACGTTTGCTGAAGTGTGACAGCTTAGGATGTGTCCTACCCCATGTGAAACCTGACATACCCAGAATGACACGTGATTGGTTTTCCCCTTTGACCAACAGTTCCCAGCTCCTCCCCCAAAGACGTGACCGTGGTGAGCAAGGAGACGAAGCCGAGGACCATCATCGTCAACTGGCAACCTCCCTCGGAGGCCAACGGCAAGATAACGGGTGAGTAACACACACTGACACGCTTGAGTCTCCAACTTGGTCGCAGCACGCACACACACATCGACACACCTTGTCTTTTGAAATGACGCACAATATAACATTTTTGAGGCTGTTTGATATTTAGAATTTTTAAAATGAGAAGTCCTCCCCCATGTTTCAGTGCAGCCAAAATAAGATGGAGAGGTTGAATGGAGCAGTGCGTCTAGATAGTGAATCTTATCAGCTGTCTACCCCTCCCTTTCACTCCCTTTTTCTTTCCATTTTGTTTTCCTATTAAACCCTGTCTTCACCCTCCCCTTCCACCTCCATCATAACTCCCATCCTTTTATGATGTGCTGCAGGCTACATCATCTACTACAGCACTGATGTGAATGCAGAGGTGCATGACTGGGTGATTGAGCCTGTGGTGGGCAACCGGCTCACCCACCAGATCCAGGAGCTGACGCTGGACACCACCTATTACTTCAAGATCCAGGCGCGAAACTCCAAGGGCATGGGCCCTATGTCGGAGGCCGTGCACTTCCGCACACCCAAGAGTAAGTGCTTCCACTGAGGAGGGGTGGGGGAAAGGTCGGGGAGGCAGTAACGGTTTGAAGAAAGGGGTCCGTAGTTCTCTCACTGGACAGTACATCGGGTACCAGACGATTGTGTTTCTCTGGTTTT
Organism: Retropinna semoni; assembly: GCA_036025375.1. Taxonomy (NCBI): domain Eukaryota; kingdom Metazoa; phylum Chordata; class Actinopteri; order Osmeriformes; family Retropinnidae; genus Retropinna; species Retropinna semoni. The sequence goes on along the minus strand of JAVQJY010066513.1, from coordinate 6,748 downwards.
GGCCGGCATTTTTCTGATACGTTTTTGGGCTGAACCCACCGAGCTTTCTCTCTCCCACTGGTATCACTCTGTACCCCTCTGTTGCTCCACCCTTCTCAGTTCAGTGTTGTCACGCTCAAAGCCCATCTCTCCCTGCTCTCCGTCCTCCTCCTCCGTGACTCCACCTCCCTTCTTCTCTGGCCTCCCTCCCTCTAACCAGTGTGCTTTGTTCTCTCCCTCCTCCCTGGCTACTGTCTCCTTTGGCCTGTCTAGCTGAATCCTCTGACAAAATGGCTAATGACCAAGGTAAACCTTCCTCCCGCTCACTTTCTATCTCACTGTCTTTCTCGCACGATTGCTTCCATTTAGTTTTTTTCCTCTTTCATCCCTAGACGTCAGAGTTCTCTAAGATGGAGGATGATATATTGAAAACCGTTTTTTTACAGGTTGAAAGATGTCAGAACGATGTCAGAACGATGTTAGAAAATGTTTATGTATTTGATCTATATGTGTACGACATACATCAAAAAACAGGACATTGTTGGTGTTTTTATGTCCAGTATTGTTTGTTATAGATTGTTGAAATGATTGTTGGAAGAGAGCGTTGTGGATTTTGTAAATGTACAGCAAAGTTGTAAAACATCCTCTGTCCCTCTATACTCTCCCTCAGCCTCTAATCTGCCCATGAAGCCAGGCAGCCACCAGCCTCCCCCTGACCACGGGCTGGGCTCCCCTGTTGGTAAGGTTCTCTTCTCCTCTTCTCCTCTTCACTGTTAGCTCTAAAGTGTTTCACACAACAGGCCGAAAACAAGTGGAGTTCATAAAAATACGATCAATTATTTTAATAATACTCATTCTTATTCAAGCCATACAATGGCAGAAGAGACTCTGTTGTATTTGTGTCACACTTGGTCTCACTCTGTCCCCCCCTCTCCATTCCTACAGGTAAACCAGGGATGACGGGCAGCGGGGACAACCATATCCTGGTCATCGTCATCATCATCTCAGTGGGGGCCTTCACCATCATCGTGGTGGTGGTGGGGGCCTTTCTCTGCACCCGGCGCGCCACCTCACACCAGAGAAAGTGAGCAGCCATCGCAATGGGGCTCTTCTTTCATTTGACCTTTTCTCTACCTCTTTCCTGTCTTTTCCCAATAGATATCTTCCTTCTTTTTTGCGCTACTTTGGTTTTCTTTTCCCTTTCCTTTGTGTCCTCCCTTTATTTGTCTTTCGCTCTGTCACATACGTGCGCGTACATAGCGACCTTCTCCGTTTCCCCCTGCAGGAAGCGAGCCGCCTCAAAGTCCTCCAACGGCTCCCACAAGTACAAGGGCAACTCCAAGGACCTGAAGCCTCCAGACCTGTGGATCCACCACGAGCGGCTGGAGCTCAAGCCCATGGACAAGTCTCCGGAGCCCAACCCGGTGATGACCGACACCCCCATCCCACGCACCTCCCAGGACATCACCCCGGCCGAGCCCAGCCTGGAGAACCCCATGCTGCAGCAGAGGCGCAGCTCCTACCGAGGTAAGCCTTCCATCCACGGAGGGTCTGGCTGCAAGGGTTCTGATCACCAGGCTAGGCGAGGACAGGATATTCAGGGGGTGGATTTGGAGTGTCACCCACACTGAGGTAAATGAGACAACAGGGAAAACCCCCAGTTTGGAGAGCTTTAGCGAGCTTAACACCAGAGAATTATTCATGAACTGGTTCAACACAAAGCGATTAAGTGCTGCATGAGCAAAATATTTTGAATCTTTTGTACCGAGAGTAAAAACATACAGTAAATTGTCACTTCACTGTGCAGTTTTTTGTGTTTGTTAAAGACAAATGAGAATTAGGCAAACATATTAGTTTGACATGTAGATTGAAGAAGCAGTTGGGTGAATGGTTCAGCAAGGATCCTCTGTTTGCCTGTGTGGTTTGGTAGCCTAGTTGCAAGTTATACGCTGGTTCTGTCTAAATTTCTCATTGTCATGCCAAACATTTCCTGCTTATCATGCATTTCACTCATTGTTGTTGTTTCCCCCTGAAAAGCTGTGCTTCAAGAGGCACATTATGGCACACTCAACTAATATGACTCACATTACCACTTTGTAAATTTAGTAGAAATGAAAAAAAAGGAATAAATGTAGCACATTAACTATGGATATAATGACCCACCGTACCACCAATGATGAGAAGGTGGTACACAGGTAGACCGGGCCCTCTCTCATTGGATGGTTTCTGATGTGAATTTTTAGGCCACGAATCAGAGGACAGCATGTCTACGTTGTCAGGGCGACGGGGGATGAGGCCTAAAATTATGATGCCCTTCGACTCCCAGCCCCCTCAGCGTAAGTGTATGGGTGTGTGTATGGGTGTGTGTGTGTGTGCGTGTGTGTGTGTGTGCGCGTGCGTTATAACATGTAAGTGAGTGAGCCTTGAGTGCGAGACACAGAATTGGTTTATCTTAAGTCAGTACTAAGAAGAGAAGGGAAACGGCCTTTACTTCTACAGAATCATAGACCATCTAAAAGTTCCTCCTCAGCTCATACTATAATTGAAATCATTTTTACCAGACAATCTAGATACAAGTAAAACTGTTACTAATGACTATTAGAAGACTAATCTTGAAAGAAAATTGAAAAAATACTTGCATTTGCCTTAACACTTGCAATTAACATAAAACATTTGCTTCCCCTTTTTTGTAAACAAATTATAATTAGTTAAATTTTGCGATCAATTGGGACAGTTTTACTATTTCTGTCCATAGGCTCGATATAATTGTGTGTTTGTGTATTTTAAAAACAGTACTTCAAAACCCTTTCGTCAGCCTGGCTGGTTAAACATCTTGCCGTGTGTGTGTGTCCATTCACAGCCGTGATTAGTGCTCACCCCATCCATTCCCTTGATAACCATCACCACCATTATCACATGGGCAGCCTGACATCGCCGACACACAGCTACCTCCAACACCACCAGAACAGTGCCCACCTACGCCCGCACGCCTGCGCCACCCCCCTCTCCCATCTAGACAGGGTGGACTCGACAGGTGAGACCGCCATCTACAGGACGGCAGAGGGACAGCGGCCCAGTCCCACTGACAACAACAGTCCATCTGCCTGCACATTCTGTTCCCATTCATTCATTCATTCATTTATTCACTACTTCATTCATGTACACACACGGACTTGTTCTAGTCAGTAATGTCTTTAGCGATGTTGTGAAAAGTTTTGGTGCGCGCAGCCCTTGCTTTCGTTCATGTTTATGTGTGTGTATAAGTTTCAGCTGTTCATACCTGATTAGTTCCTTTCAGTTCACTGTCTTTGTGCCCTCATCCTCTCACTGCCCTATTTAACGCTTTAATCTTGAAATGTGGAATACTTTTTTCAATTTTTACATTGTGACCATCCAAACCACCTTGATGTCAATTCACTAACATCATTTAAAAAATGAAAAACGTATTAACCTTATTTTACCTCCGGGAACATAAACAAACTCGATCAGGCAGAAGAAATGGAGGGCGCTGCATCCAAGTCTGCCGAAAGCCTTTCAAGTTGAATTATATCCCCAATTATCTGCAAAAGGCATCCCAAAGCAGGTTCAAGTTATCACACCTCCCCCCATCCTCGTTCCCTCTCTCCCCCTCCAGAGTCAGTCAGAAACACCCAGAGTGTGGAGCCTGTCCTGGCCTCCTCTCAGCCATCCTGCGCCTCCGAGCACGCCGACCCCGAGGGCAGCTACCACGGCTCCACTGCCACCGACGAGGAGCCCAGCTACAGCAGCAACCCACCCACGGTCCAAGTGCGCCCGGCACACCCACTTAAAAGCTTCGCTGTGCCCGCCATCCCCGCCATCAATCCTACCTTTGAGTCGCCCGCCTTGCCCAGTATGCCGCTGCTCGCCCAGAGTGGTAAGCAGGAAACACGAGGCACAGATATCAGTTAGGGAGACACGTGTGCACTGAGTTGCACACAAATGTGGGAATTTGGTGCTGACTATGATGTATTTCATATAGACCAAATGCAGTGATTAAAACTGTGTGCGTGTCTGTGTGTCTGTGCGTGCGTGCGTGCGTGCGTGCGTGCGTGTGTGCGTGTGTGTGTGTGTGTGTGTGCGTGCCTGTGTGCGTGCCTGTGTGCGTGCCTGTGTGCGTGCCTGTGTGCGTGCCTGTGTGCCTGTGTGCGTGTGTGCGTGTGCGTGTGTGTGTGTGTGTGTGTGTGTGTGTGTGTGTGTGTGTGTGTGTGTGTGTGTGATGTTTCAGGGCACCCCCATGTTGTCAAGACGGCCTCCATCGGTACTCTGGGTAGGACGCGCACGCCTATGCCAGTCACTGTTCCAAATGCCCCGGACGTACCTGAGACCAGCAAGATGCTAGAGGATGTAGACAGTGTGAGTATAGCACTCCTTTTAGCCTCATAAGGAACTGTGAAAATGAACTGAACTATGGCATTCGTCACAAACATAAAATAGACTTGTAAAAGCCATCTTTTTACATTGATTCTCTGGTATACTATGAAAATGTATTATCATTCACACATTTGAGGTACGTGCTTGTGTTGCCCTTGTGAACACTTTCAAACACAATTTTACATATTTATATCTTTTTTTTTTATAATTGATTTGTAACCATTTTTATGTTCTTTCTCCCTTCATTCTACTTGTTGCCTCGTTCTCTCACCTTTTTATGTTGGTATTGTCTGCTGCCTTTGATATGATATGTTATCATTTAATTTTATTCCAATTAATTGCTTGACTAATTTATATTCTATAAACCCTATTGTTGGAATGATTTTGACACACCTGCCCTCATCCCTAATTACTGTTTGATAATTGATGTTGGCTTATTTTATTTTGTGTTTGTGTTTACTTTGGGTTTTGCTTTCATCTGCTAATTGCTCTTGCGCTGCAGTCCCATTGACCCGACCCCCCCAACAACCCTATGCCATCCTATCCTGCTTCACCCCACCCATTTACCCCTCTTGGCTCCTTCTAAGTATCACCCTAACTGACCCTAACCCTGTCCTCTCCTCCCCCAGGTGCTTGCGTCCCTCCCCCCCTGCCCCTCCCCCGCCCCCCGCAGTAACCCTGTTCCTCTCCCCCAGAACTACGAGCCCGATGAGCTGACGGAGGAGATGGCCCATCTTGAGGGCTTGATGAAGGACCTGAATGCCATAACCACAGCCTAAGCGCGCGTACACATGTAGACACACAGCTGCTGCACAGGCAGGCAGACGTTACACCTACATGAATACGCATTTACTTGCAGACACACAGGCAGAAGAAATACACACACACTTACACTCACACGTAAACCCATCAGTTTTCTGGGAGCCAGAGACTTACGGACACAAAATGGCTGACACTCATGGTTCTCACACCCCTTCCAGAGAAACACACAAAAAAATACTCCAGACTAAACCTTTCAAACTTTGCCTCACCTTGCTCAGTCTCAGGAAGGAGATGGCCATTTCAGGAGGGGAAAAAAACAAGACACTTCAACCTTTTTATGAAGAAACATTCTCAGAGATGATAATCTAACATTGGACGCTTTCAGCCGGATGATTGTGTTTTTTTTCTCTGCAAAAAATATAAAAAACGGTTTGCGTTGTGGTTGCCGTAGTTTTTTATGACGGTGATTTATATTATCTTTATTATTATTATAATTTTTTTTTTTGTTGCAATTTTAAGACAAAAGGAAAAGTCCAAAATGTTGCGGTGTTGATGTTGGTGCTTGTGAGGCACAGTCTACACAGTGTTTGTTTGATTACTGTCATTTCTTTGTGCATTTCTGTATCTATTGCCCCGTTTCAGTGAAGTGAACATTGAATAACAGTCCCTCTCTGTTTACTTATATCAAGTTTTATAGCTATCATTTAGATCCAGTTATGTCTCTTTCCCTCCCAGTGCTCTGTCATATATTGTGCCATGTCTTTATTATTTTTCTAATGTGTTTCATGTATCAATTTAGATGCATATCCTTATAAGTATGTACTTATGTTTTTTTAACTGCCTAATTTTTTCTATTTCTTATCATTTCATCGTTATTTGGGATGAGAGTGACAAATGACTCGCAAAGCTCTCTCTCAGTATCAACAAGGAAGATGCCTTGTGCGTGACTACAGTACATATGAATGAATTCTTGCATTCTTCTCTGTCATTCTGTTGTTCATTGAAATGTTCATATTTCTGTTGATTTTTTGTGGGAGCTCTGTTTAAAAAGCCTTAACGGGTTCACGCGTTGACTCTCGATGATGACTTGGTCCGTCAAGTGTGTTGTTTGAGTTACACTGTGACACCTCTGCCGAGTAACCTCCTACAAACCAGTTTTGCCTCAATGTGTGAGGCTTGTAGCTTGGTGCTGATTTTACACCAATTTGTTATTATTACATTAAATCTTGGCAGAAAATATACTGGCCACTGGGCTACAGAATGCCTCACTCCAAACCTCACATTCTACCCAGTTGATGAGTTATGGCAAATTGATCCTAAAATATTGGCTGATGTTCTTTGAAATGTGTGTCTTGTTTCTCAAGAGACCCACAATCTGGTTGAGTGGTCTTTTTTAAACAAGGTTATATCAGTAATGGTTATATTAATAATAAAGAAATGGTTTAATGTTACCTGAGCTCTTGTTAAGACATACTACACAGGCTCTTTTTAAATGTTACATACCAAGATGTTGGCCTTTTGAATAGGACTCCCTGAATCCGATTTTTTAACATGTAGTTTGTTATATATAAAGAAGGAGAGAAAGAAACATGCTCTTTACACAATTTCAATGTAG
>JAVQJY010066285.1:0-12302 GCA_036025375.1 Retropinna semoni | reverse complement strand
CAGATGGATAGATAGATAGATAGATAGATAGATAGATAGATAGATAGATAGATAGATAGATAGATAGATAGATAGATAGATAGATAGATAGATAGATAATTTATTCTTCCCTGTGTGTGAGAGGAGGGGGGGGTGATGAAGCCACTTCACCGTCACTGTCTAACTATGTTCTTTCCAAAAAATGCATTTTGTCTCGTAAAAACAGAAGCATGAGTTGTAAGACCAGGAGCACCTTAACAAGCAAATGCTACTTCCACTGCTATTGGGAAGATGAGCAATTAGAAAACATCTTAAATAGTACAAATATTGCCTTTTTTGTCTTCCTGCCTTTCAGATTGGAACAGCCCTTTTCCCCCTCAGTCAGGCTGCATCCATTACTCTGCCTTGGGTTCTTCACCTTTGACGTCTCAATCAGTGGAAAAGAAATTGCACCTAGAAACAAACCAAACAGATGCTCAGTGCACATCAGCAAATCCCCTTTTTAAACAGCCCTCACTCACAACAACACAGCAGACATTTTAAGTCATTGCCGCTAAATGTAGCTTGAAATTGCCATGTGTTTTTTGTGTGTGTACAGAACAAGTGTTTGGAGATCAGAAACCATGAAAGGAGCCAGTGAAAGACATTTGTTTGCAGTGACCTAATATTGGATAACATATTATTTTCTATCAATTTAAAAACTTGGGTATAGGGAGGACAAGTTACTTCATTATTTAGCAGTCAGCTGATCATTCCTCTCAACAAAGGATTAAGTCCATTATGTGGCTTTTTTGTAATGATACAGATCAATTTCACCTGTATACATTAAATAATATGTAGTTTACAATATGTAGTGCATAACAATTGGCACGATGATTACAGTGCCACAAACCACAGCATGGATATGTGTGGTTAAGATCTTTGTTTGCCATGTGCTCAATGCAATTAAAATCAGTCGATTTAACGGTTACTTAGGTGTTCAGATGTGTCCAGATTTATAAAGGAATGCAGGGTTCATCCAATACAACAGACTTGAGTAAAAAGGCAGAATCCAAGGAGAAAAGGAGCGATGCTTTCCTCCGCTGCTCTGCAAACGTGTCAAAGTGTTTGTGCGACTCTAGCTGTACGTATCTGTAAGTAGTTGACTAGTTACAGTGGTTGGAAGTTCTGACAGAAAACAAGTGAATGGGAGGCCATTAGCATGAAAGGTGAGGTTACTGAGACTCTTTTGAAACAGCTTCAATATTTTAAATCATTTCCTGTCATGACCTATCTAATTTAAAAGAATCTCAGATTATGTATCACATTATTTAGTTCTTTTGCATTGTGAGTTCACTACAAATAGCCTAGAGACAAGTTCAAGCTTGAAGTAAGAAGACTCTTTTCAAAAAACTCTGAGACCTAAAGATTTCTGTCCAACCAAAATAGTATTAATATTGTATGCAACTGTTTGCAAAAACAGCAAAACAGCTAAATGTGGTAAACAAAACAAAGTATATGTCTGTGTCTATGTATATATATATACATACACACACACAAACACACACACTTATATATATAACAATAAAATAAATCCAATGGCCTAAGAGTCATGGCTCATGGGTTAATAAGCGGTAGGTAAATGAAGCGGCAGAGCAGCCCATCAGCCAGGCTGGTTAGCCGAGCGGTAGAGCAGCCCATCAGCCAGGCTGGGTAGCCGAGCACAGAGCAGCCCATCAGCCAGGCTGGGTAGCCGAGTGGCAGAGCAGCCCATGACCCAGGCTGGGTAGCCGAGCGGTAGAGCATCCCATCAGCCAGGCTGGGTAGCCGAGCACAGAGCAGCCCATCAGCCAGGCTGGGTAGCCGAGCACAGAGCAGCCCATCAGCCAGGCTGGGTAGCCGAGCAGCAGAGCAGCCCATCAGCCAGGCTGGGTAGCCGAGTGGCAGAGCAGCCCATCAGCCAGGCAGGGTAGCCGAGTGGCAGAGCAGCCCATCAGCCAGGCAGGCCGAGGCCCATTGATCCTGGGGGCTGAGAGGAACGCTCTGCTCTCACATTTCATCTCGGGCATCGCTCTCAAAACGTTCTCCCGGTGTCAGCGCACTATCAAGTGCTCCCGGTGAAGAGATAATCACAACGATCAGTGTTCCTTGAAGGCTTGACCAGCTACAATAATCTGTTATACATCAACAGCCGTGCACTCACTAGCCTCTAATGGCTGTTAAGTTCCCTGGCCCCCAGACGCCTCCACCCTGGCCCTCCCTCTAGCACCCGGCCGTCCTGCTCCTGGACTGATCAATTAAAACGACTTTAACATTTAGAGGCCCGTCAATAAATGGTCCCAGGAGGGTCCGCACAGCTCCTGCCCGCTCTCTGGCGCTCCGCTGTTTTGCATGTCAGGACTCCGTTGTTTCCAATCAATGGACTTCAATGTCATAAACAAAGCAAATTCACAGCCAAGAATTGATTAGCTTTGAGCTAAATGTTGATTTACCATCAGCGGAGGTACGTCAACGAGGCGAGCCCCCTGCACTGTCAGCTCAGTAATACCTGCTGATTTGCAGGCTTGTCTAAAATAGACTCGGATTCACCTCATAATTTCGACGACGTTATGTTCTTTGACTCAGTTGGCTGACGATAGAGCTGAACCGCGCTGTGTGTTACAGAGGGAGATCTATTTTTACGTGGGTCTCGTAGCAAGAAGCACCACGGTACAGCGTGAAGCTCTCACTTCCTCGAAAGCAACGGATCAATAAGTCAATTTCGCATCATCTGAAATGACGTCAGAAAAAAAAGACAAAACAAGGCGGTATTTGTGCTGTTTGCGCGACAGTCTCGTGAAGGATTACACAGACGTTTTTTGCACAGTTTGGCTGTAGTTAATCCACAGAACAGGAAGATTGGTTTAGCAGAAACAGAGTTGTGAGGTTAGAAGGCGGGAGAGGGAGAGGCTGCGTTCATCTGGCTGTTCTACGGAGATGAGTTTGAAGTTAATTCTATAAATGGGCAGAGCCGTTCCCTTATGGGACTTTTGCTTGACACGTGTTACTAAATCTCGCAGCTCTGCCATCTGCCTCTGTGTTAACTGCAGGGGAACGCTGACCTCTGCCAGCGCTGAGGTCATCCAAACCTGATAAAACCCTGCGAGACGCGATCACAGACCTGGGAGCGATAAAGAGGACATTCGCACTTGTTTCTTTTAAGTGGCGTAAGACTGCAAATGTACTATTATCAGACGTCATTACTGTAGATGGATGTGTAATCTGCGTGTAGTAGCTCATTTCCATGTACTTAAGAGTGTGTGGGTGTGCTTGTGTGTGTGTGCGTGTGTGTAGGGAGGGGGGAGGGGGGTTGGTGTGGGGGAGTGGGTGAGTGGGTGTTTGTGGAGGGGGTGGGTGGGTGGGTTGGTGTGTGTATGTGTGGTTGGGGGTTTGGTTTGTGTGTGTGTGTATGTGTAGTGTGTTTGTGTATGTGTGTGGGGAATTGGTTTGTGTGTGTGACTGTGTGCGTGCGTGTGTGTTTGTGTGTGCTACTGTGTGCAACACGTCATACAACATGTACTCAAAGACGACTACAGAACTGAACATGCTGATCAGGAACCATGAGGTCCAGAGAATCAGCAGGAAATGAAACTGTTAAAGCGCCGACCGCTGTGAATTGTGGGCGCAGATTTTGACCAGACACTGATCACTGTTCAGATTTATGCTGAACTCTGTCTGAGAAACTCACTCCGACCAAGATTAAGATTAAGATTCAACTTTGTTGTCATTGCGCGTGTCACAGGTACAAAGCAACAAAAATACAGATTGCATCTCAACCAGAAGTGCTTTAAGCAGTGTTTAAATAACATAATTTATGGCACAATACCTTGTATCTTAATATGGCTGCAGTAGATTTCTTTTCTTATGAGATAACCCAGTGACACACTTTTTGACCACAGCCAACCTTAAATGTGATTTATTTATTTGCTCATATTTGAAAATGTGTTTATTGCAAGGTATTTTTCTTTATTGCCTGTCACCATTCATTTACTGTGTGTACTAGAGTGTTGGCATAAATTCAATGGATCAGGACAGAGGTTCGTAGTGCTTAGTCAAGCTGTTTCTCAGACTAAGATTGATGTGACCCCACACAGTGGCCCAGAGTGTGCTTCAATATGGGCGACACATTTTTAAAGTGGACGGGAAAAAGTACGAACTAAACCTGAGAGAGCATCGTAAAGATCTTGACCCAAATAAGGTAGACCAAAAATGAAAAAAAAAAACAGCCAAATCAGTATTTAAACCCTTTTGTTTATTTTAAAGACATTTGTTTTTAATGGGTTTTTTCTGTTCTGTCCCTTTAATAGGTCGTCTTAGACATGTCTGTCACCGTAGACTACGGTCAGCTTCCCCGGGGGAAAATCGCCGTGACGCACATGCACACAAGCCACCCCAATGTCCAGATCAGCTACAGCCCACCAGAAGAGCTCTGCACATTGAGAGGCCTTTACTCAGAGGTCCAGGCTGCTGTGGCCCAACTCCTGGGCCACGCTGGGGCCCGGGGGAGCAGAGACCCCTGCTCGGCTGCCTCACACGGTCCTGGGGACGGCCGTGTCTCTCCACACGAAGGGAGGACGTCCTGCAGCGGTGAGACAACAGAGCTCGGAAGCAGGGAAGAGCAGAGGCGCCGCACGGACCAGGCGCCTGCTTTGCTCTCAGAGCCTCCAGGCTTTAGCCCTCACGAAGATGTGGGATCTGACGGTTGTGATGATTGGGAGCTGGTGGGCCAGACTGAGCAGGGGGCCGGGGGTCCGCGGCCTAAAGATCAAACCAGGGCGGACGAGGACTCTTCCCTTATCATGGAGGCAGACATGTTCTTTTATCTGCGGAGACACTGTGGGGAGGAGTACCGGCACATTCTCAGTGTCTATGGTGTGGAGGTGGTGGACGTGACTGCTGAGGGGTTGACCACCCTGTTCCTAAGCTGTGGTGAGGGGGCGTTGGAGGCGGGCGGCAAACGGGAGCGTCTCTCGGGGGCTCGCCGTGACCTCAGCCATCTCTACCAGGAGAACGAAGCCAGGCTTCGGAAAGCACAGCTGCCCAAGAGCATTCTCTCCCCCAGAGGGGGTCTGCAGAGGGCCATCGAGGCCCTGCAAGTCAGACTGCCAAAGCTCCTGCTTAGCGAGGATGACAACCACATCTACATAGTGGGAGGCAGCAGTGACGTGTCGGACGCCAAGCAGTTTCTCCTCCTGGGCCAGGGAGAGCACGAGGAGGTCGCTGAGAACGTTGCCAGCTTGTTGAGATCTTCTGCGGCCATCTCTGAATCCCCAAACCTAAGGAAGGAGGACAGAGTGAATCCTCCTCTCTCCTCTGCGGGAGTCATGGACCACAAGATGGATAAGATGCTGAAGTCTCTTGAGTCAGAGAGAAAAGCAGAGGGGGCGAGAGGGTACAAACTAGCAGCCAGGTTCAAAGATTTAGGGGTGGGTGGACTAGGGACCAGGGCTGGGGGGACAGTGGCGGCCGGGTCCTTGTCGCCGAGTTCAAGGCCGGGCCTTGGGCCCGTGCTGGGCCATGAGCGTCTGTCTGGCTCAGAGAAAACAGGGCTAGGGGGTGGAGGATCATCAAGGGTGGCTACGCGAAACATTGGAGAGGACATCTCGGTTAGGAATGGCAATCCCTTGTTCAACCCTCTCACTACAGACAGAAAAAACCGGTTGAGTTCATTGTCAGTGGGCTCAGGACAGGGGGCAGAGGAGGTGGCCCCCTTCGCCACAACGCAGAACAACTACCTGGACGTCACCACGTTCCCCCTCCCCGGACCTGGCTCCAGTCTGAGGAGAACCAGCAGTTTCTCTGGACGGTCCAGGCCCAAAGCCCCGGACACAGGGCGGAGCAAGACGGCGGAGGAGACTGGGAGGTCCACGACCAGGCCTTTGGCCAGGTCCAGCAGCTTCGGTAACCACAGCGATGGAAGAAGTGTCCACACCGCGGAAATGACCGTTTCCACGGTGATGTGGCGGTACATTAAAGAGGTCTTTGCCCTTCGCCTCCGGGGGATCACTTCGGAGTTGCAGATGGAGGACAACCAATCAGAAGGTAGCCGTGAGGTCACTGTCACTGTGAGTGGCGGGGGATCCTCCGCGGTGAGCGCTTGTCTGGCGGAGCTCCGGAAGCTGGTTGCCACGGTGGCCGCGGACTTCTGCGTGCAAGAGCTGCGTCTGGCCGAGCTGGGCGTGGCCAGCCCAACCGACGAGACTTTGAAGGAATGCTGCGCGGAGATCCGGAGCCAGTTCAAGACGGTTTCCCTCCAGGCAATGAGCGAGAGCGTCTTCCTGATTGGACCCAAGCAGCTGTGCTCCCAGGTAGGGGCCGCGTTGAGAGAGGTGTTCCCTGGAGTGGACGGCCAGGCGGACCCCTCCGCGCCCTTGACCTCCAGGCTGAACCAGCCCGTCCCTCTCCAGGAGGACGGGGCACCAAACCCCACTCTGTCCCCGAGTAGCAGCCCCAATCTCTGGGGTGACCCCCACGGTGGGGCAGGGGGAGCGGCGGGGGATGGTCAGGAGCGCAAAAACGTCCAACGAAGAGATTCCAGAAAGAGACATAGGAATACTGAGCCAGAGGCCAAAATGGGAGTTGTCAGCCAATCATCAAGTGAGACAGACTCTGAAATGAAGGAAAAGGCGGGGAGGGGAGGGACAGCGGGATTGGATGGGTGCAAGACTGACACGTTGACCAGCCATTCAGCAGAAGGAACGGGGAAAGGAGACAGCCCGGTGAATGGAAGTGAGCTACCATCTGGCCCGGTGTCCTCACACGCCAGTCCACACACCCCCACTCCGCCTAAGGACACCAACCTCCAATCAGGGGGTTCTCAGACGGAACACAGATTGTCCAGAACGGGAACCCACGAGGGCTCGGGAGCGCCTCTCCCCCGCCACGGTCCACAGAGGTCCAGTCTGACCGGGGCACAGGGCCGGATCTGCGTGTGTGGGGAGACTGGAGCGTTATTGAGGAAGACAGGATGCGGGTTGACCCTGTGCCCGCAGTGCCTGCTCAAAGTCCACGTCCACTGCAGGGTTTGCCCTAAAGCGGAAAAGGTACCAAGGGGTATCCAGGGCAGAATGAGCGTCTCGGAGATGTCCTGGAGTCTGCCAGGCCACGGCAGAGACGCCACTGTGAAGATCACCTACTCCATTCCTGACGGCATACAGGGGGTGAGCTTGATTCGGTTTGATTGCTTCTCTGTAAGAACAACGACAGAAGATAGTGCCATCTGCAATTTATCATCATCTGCTCTTCTTTAAATGTCAGTGCACATCTCCGATAAATGAAAGGGTCGCCCGGACGATTAAACCCAAGCTAATTTAAAATTGATGAGCCACATTTCTATTTCTCCGGTCAATGGACTCATTGAACGCTGAGACGTAAGGCTGTTCAACGCCTCCTGAAAGCTTCCGGAAACTTCCGTGTTATTGATGTGCCTGATGTGCCTGTGTGTGTGTGATCTCTGACAGGACGGTCATCCGTCTCCCGGGTCCACGTTCCGAGGTGGGGTGTTCGAGGCCTACCTGCCCCTGTGTGAGAGCATGCGCAGCCTGCTGCCCCGGCTGGAGCGAGCCTTCAGATCGGGCCTCACCTTCACTGTGGTCAACGGCCAGGCAGGGGCCAAGGTGGCCTGGGACTGCATTCCCCACAAGACCAGTCTGCAGGGGGGCAAGTCAGGGTGGGTGAGCCACCCGTCTCGAGCAGCGGTTCTAAAACGAAACGGGCGGACGCTGACTCCTTCTCCGTACAGACGTTATGTAATAACGTAATAACTGCTGTGTTTCTGGTCCCTCCAGGAATGGCTACCCAGATTCCAACTATTTGACCCGGCTGTCTGAGGCGCTGACTGCCGTCGGGATTGAACCGGACCCGGCCAAGTGTCGGAGTGCGAACAAGATCTGAGGGGGTCTCCGTTTTATGTTTTAACACATTTTATACATGTGTATATTGAAGTGTAACACTTTGAACTGTGTTCAGTTTTAATTGTGTCTCTTGTGTAGTCAGTTCCTGTTTATATTTGTGAGGATGGAAAGTAATGGACTTGTATTCTAATTTCCTCGGCAGCTATTGTTGATTTCTTGATATATATTATATTAGAAGAGCAATATTGCGCTCTAAACCATCATATCACTGTTACTCATGTTTTACCGCACAAATTCATTCCATCTTGGTTCCAAGCCCCGCCGTTGCTGTTTCACTCGCACTGTGCTTGATCAACAACACAACATCACACACAAATAAAAACAATGTCAATGTTCCGATGCTGTCGTCTTTTTCTTTTAGTTCTGCTTTTTTTTGTGTTTTTTTTATTAGTATTGGAAAACATGTAAGGCATATGGTAACATTACATACTGAAGCGTTACAATTTCTAGAGTCCACGAGGACAACATTGGCACACTCAGAGTCAGCACAGAAGCAGCATCAATATAAAGGGTTAAAAAAAAAAACTATAGGAGAGACAACTAAGAGTGTTGGCGAAGGGAAACACGATGACGGTGACAGAGAGGAGAGTGAGCGATCGACCTCCGCGACGCCTAGCCGTCGGGCTCTCTCTCCCCGTTGATCCTAAGCTGCTCCACCACAGGCGGGTGGCTGTGTGGTGACGGGCTGTGAGAGTTAACCTTGTAGTTCTGGAGTGAACTGTAGTCTTTCAGGAGCTGCTGGTTCCTGGTGTGAGTCTGCACGAGGTTGGTTTTTTTTGTTGTGTTTTTGCGTGAGTCTGAAGCTGGTGTGAAGGTGTGGAGGCGGCTTTCAGAGGCCGAGGGAGATTCAGCTTCTGTTGGGCCCTCAATCTGCTTGAGTGCACTGAACGAAGACACAAACTCTTAACTCCACAACGAAGCAGTGATCTAGGCATGCCTACAAGCGCCCGTCGTCCCTGGATCACCTACCTACACGTGATTCCTACCGCGCTCAGCACAATAAACCCAGACACACGTTCTACGGACTTCCTTCAAATCTCTGCAACGCTGGGGTGAAGTTACCACACTTCAGCGGTTTCGGGGTGACGGTTAAGGAACCCCTCTGTGCAACCAGGGAGGCTGGAGGGTCATGAAGACTGTGTTCGCATGCTGTGATTGGATGACAATGAAGACTGTGTTCGCATACTGCGATTGGATGACGTGTGGCTCTAGATGGCCAATCGATTTCTATCTTTCTAACTACTAATACCATACACCAAACAGTAATACTGGTATGAGAGATACAATGACTCACAACGATGAAGTAAGAAATAGACCACTAACTAAATAATGAATGGAAATGTCTGTCTTTTCTAATTCAAGTGTAACACGCTGATTTGATTGGCCGGTGAAAAGCAAATCCAAGCAGTACAGTAGATAGTAGTGGAACACTGTACATGTTACCACATAAAAAAATAAACTGCCCAAAGATTTGGGTCACTGATTATACCAAAAACAGTAAAAAGGTCTGCAATGGATAACACGCAAATGATCCAATACCTTCTTTCAGAAATGATACAGCTTGATTTCATGTTTTTCAATGCTTAAAATGGAACGTGTCCGGATTGGGCGACCTTGCATAAGAGTATCTCAGCAGTAGCCTTTCCAGATGACACGGCTACAACATAGATTTACCAAGCCGGTGAAGCTATGCAGCAGGGGAGGGGTGGGATAGGCCTCAGTCTCATGACACTTTGACCCAAAGCTGCACCCCAACCCCAGATGCTGATCCCTACGCAGTGCAAGAAGAATCTCTGAGACTTTTACCTCAATACAAATAGGAAGCAACAACAATGAATCAAATGACATGTGAGCTGCTGGCCACATGCTACTGAATGACTGGAATGCGCTGTGGTGGTTGTGTGCGAGGATGTCTGGGGTTATGGAGACGGAGGGAGGCGGGGCTCTGGCGGACTGACGGCTGACTGCAGCCGGCCTAGAGGGCGAGAGGTTCCGAGGGTGCAGCGCAGGGAAGGGGGAATGTTTTCAAAACGGGGCTTCGCGGGGACTGAGATCAGCTCGACAGCGGAAACGCTGCATCTGGGGCCTGGATGGATGAGCCCGGGTCGAGAGCGGGACACTGAGCCGGGGGGCTTAACGCAGCTGTGGCGTCCCAGTGACGCTCCTGCATAGCTGCGGGAGAGACCGGTCTGATCCCTCACCGAGGCCTCTGGAGGGAAACCCACACTTGGAACTTGCTGCTCGCTGCAGATGATTGTAAAATTCATCGACTTGTTGTACAAATGTTTTTTTTTTCTCACTTAAACTTATTGGCTAGACATTGGTTTTTTTTTTATCTGTATTTTTTCACTTAAACTTATTGGCTAGACATTTTTTTTTTTTTTTAATCTGTATTTTTTCACGCACCTTTGCCCAAGTCATCTTTACTGTGAGAATAGACTATCAGAATAGAGTATTTTTTGTAAACGCACAATGGTGAGGAAAATAGTTTGCTGTTGTTTTTTAGTAGCCTTGCCTTTGGCCAGATCAAACTGTAAACACATTTCACCATGCCAACTGCGTGCAGACAGTAAACAGGATGTGGATTTGGATGGAGATGCCTTAGGGTGAGGTAATCTGGTGTGTGTTTAGGAACGAGGCACAGTAAACACTCAAGACCCCAAACCAATCACAAACCATTACTGTCGCTTTTACTGTGTTAAACTGCAACAATATTCTACCAGCACCCCATTTGCTCCTGGGATGGAAATCATACACGTAAATCATAAACCCCATTTTTTGTGGTATTGTTTTTTTTCTACAAGGTCAGAAGAAAAGTATCCAGAAACACATTTATTTTAGTTTTTTTGTTGTTGTTGTTTTTTTCCTTTGAATGCACCATTGTTGTGAAGGCTTTGACAGAGGAGTACAGTTTGGCACAAATGGTTAGGACCAACAGAAAGACTTGTTATAATTAAAAATAATGCTGTTAGGTAGGTTTCCGGTAACAAGCTTTGAATTTTAAACCCTTAGTCGTGGGGGGGGGTTACACAATGGGTAAAATAAAATAACATATTAGGTAAAACATCCTTTACTGAAGCACTTGTTTCTCACATGGCACTTACATGAAACAGAAGCACCGCCCACAGGTTTACAAAAGGGAGCCCAACATTTTAGAACAGAACACAATTCAGAGGCTGACACAAACACAGTCGTCCTCAACACCACCCTGGCAGCCACACTCCAGTCCGGTACACCGTGACTCCACTCCAGGTCTTACTCATTACCGACCACAGAGGATGAGTGGTTGGAGTTGAGCTGCCACCCATGCTGAGGTGGCCTGGGTAGTACAGAGGCTAAATGACCTACGTGTGTGTTAGAGAGAGAGAGAGAGAGAGAGAGAGAGAGTAGAAACACAGAGAGGAGGAGAACCGTGTCTCTAGTCCCACTCCTCCAGCCAGCTGTTTCATCCCCGCGGTGTACAGCAAGGCTCTCAGTAATGGCATTACTTTGGCTCGCAGATCAATGGAGTTTGTCAATGATTAATTTAGGCCGTACGACGGCACTCACTGCCGGAGCGTCTGCACTCCGGTTTCACTCCGAGCTCCGATGTTTAAATCAAGCTCCACCTCGTCCCCGTGAAAACGAACCTTTCTCTCAGATGGAGGCCGTTCGCGATCACATTAATCACGTCCATCACATCTAGCAGGATCGGAGAAGCGCCCACACAACGTCAACATATGGCTCAGCGTAGCATGGTGTGGCATTCTGCATTAGATAGCGTATTCTAGCATATTCTAACAACATGTGGTATTCGAACCACATGTGATATTACAACATGTAATATTTCAACATGTGAGTCTTTAAAAGCAGAGCATCGCAACTTTCGACAGTCTGAGATCATAAAATGGAATCTGGTAAAGTAAATAACTGGGTTCTTAAAATAATACAATCTGGATTCTCCAAACAAAACTGTCCTAAACAGAATTAACGTTACATTAGGGGAGGATATGTGTGTGTGTGAGTGAGTGCGTCTGTCTCTGTGTGTGTGTGTGTCTATCTGTGTGTGTGTGCGCGTCTGTCTCTGTGTGTGTACGTGTGTGTGTGTGTGTGCGTCTGTCTCTGTGTGTGTTCGTGTGTGTGTGTGTGTGTGTGCGTGCGTGTGCGTCTGTCTGTGTGTGTTCGTGTGTGTGTGTGTGTGCGTGCGTGCGCGTCTGTCTGTGTGTGTTCGTGTGTGTGTGTGTGTGTCTAACACTAAGGAAGGCTGACCTTTAGGTAGACTTGATGATATCTATATCTGATAACGTGATCAAGTCTATATAAAGACCTTCATTGTGATGTTCACTTTGTGTGTGCGTACACACAAACCAACAGAGACACTGACAAACAGACAGAAACACACAGACAGGCAGA
>JAVQJY010062638.1:0-10204 GCA_036025375.1 Retropinna semoni | reverse complement strand
GGGGAGTCCCTCACCTTGGTGATGTAGAAGGGGCCCATCACGTTGGTGTTGAAGGCAAACTGCATGTCTTCGGGGGTGGTGGTCTGCACAGTGCCTTGGGGCAGGACCCCCGCATTGTTTACCAGCACATTCAGCCCCTTTGCACCCACCAGGGCGCCTACTTTCTTAGCAGATTCCTTAACGCTGCAGGGGTCTGTGGCATCTGTCAGAGGCAAGGCAACACCAGGACTGCTGGGACACTTGCAGTAACATAGCATATGCTAGGATATATGTATGCGTGTGAAAGAGAAGTAAAGAGAGAAAGAGGACGAAGAGAGAGCGTGACATTGAAAGACAAATATGCTACTGAAAGTCTAATGGTTGTTTATGGTGGAGCGTGAAATGGATCGAAAAGTTGTTACCCAGACGAATGATAGTGATGACTTTCGGGTACTTCTTGGCCAGGTTTCTTAGGCTCTGGAACACAAAGGGTTCATAGTCACACACCAGAAATTAAACAAAAGCTGCTTAAACAAATAACTCTCAACTTCCTACTCTCACCTCAGATTTTGGCCCATCTGGGTCTCTGCAGCAGGCGAACAACTGGCGGACGGGCTGTGGTGTCTCCATCATCTGTTTGACCATCTCCAGACCCAGGCCACGGTTAGCTCCTGTGATCAGGACGCTCCAAGCTTTAGAGGCGGCCATTCTCAGGGTACACTTCTGCCTCAGTCCGTTGAAACGAATATGCAATGGGCCAAGTCTGCACCATTTATAAAAGCTGAGGAGCTGTGTTTACTTTATGCCCGGGCTACACCCACCGTGAAGACAAACTGCAAGTCACGTATGCTGAGTCATGTCCAACCTAAAAAATCTGTGTATCTGCATGCACAATGGATTTGATGTGGCGGTGGATTATATAACCAGGATTCTAATATTAAAAGTGAGGATGCACTAATAAACAGTAACAAAACCTACAATAGATAAGAAGATACTTTTGTCAGTTCCATGTTCAGTACCAGAGAAGTATCGGCTGAGAAGTAGGGAAGATATAAACATTTCAGCGTGAAAAAAATGAATGCAGCCAGGCAGGGACACAAGAGGACATGCATAGGTGGAAAATATGCAGCTCAGTCTGAGAAACAATCTGAGACAGTCTAACAGCCCAGTCACTCTGACTTTGTACTCACATTTCATTTATGCATATAGATGTGCGCATATATAGCTAATCACATCCAAATCAAACAGAATTTGAATAACCCATTTGGCAAGCAATGTCGCAAAGTGTTAATGTCACAGTTGCCTGAAGAAATCTCATTTATGACCAGCTCCTCCACTTGGAAATGCGAAAGGTGCCGATTATGAACTAGAGACAAATGAGATGGAAGATAGATTTAAAAAATGATATTTTTGAAGACAAAGATGCTTTAGATGTTTTAGTTGAGTACTAGTTCTCTTTGAGAAACTAGAAAAGCACAATGTAAATTTAAGTTATTGTTATTAATATTATTATTATAACATGATTCAATAATCATGGTCTGACAGTCTAGTCCCTACATTGCCTCTTACAAAAAGGCATATGCCCCCCCCACACACACACATAATGGAGACAATGGAGCATTTTTATGAACACCATTACAGTATGAGTCATAGAAGTATGGTTGGCCAAAGCAGGAAGATAAGGTCAGTGTAGTGCAGAACAGGGATTTGTGTGTTTTCCAGGTTAGAGGTGCATTGCATCATCAGATCGGATGACATGCAAATATCTATCTATGGTGGTGTGTCCACTGAGTCCTGCAGGTTCTTTATGGTAGAAAACCACAGAGGAAGAGGGGGTTAACAGAACATTTGACAAGAGAAGAAGTAATGCTTGTGATTGAGAAGCACAGGGTTGAATACACTACTTCCATGTACACTCTGAAGTTTTTAGAAACATTCAACCGGAGTCAGAACCACGAGACATACAGAGATTAGATTTAGTGGCTTTATTATGTACAGATTCTTTGTGTGTTAAACTGGCACCGACTGACGTGACTGTGAGCTGCACTACTGTAGTGCAGGGATGCTGAGCAGCATGCTGACCACAGGGGGGCGCTGTCTCTGCTCTAGAACCAAGGGGCTTTTACACACACAAAGACTTGATCACCAACAGTCATTGATCGATACATGCATGAACCTCCAACATGCATGCCAACAACAGCGAGCTGGGATGCGACAGATGACATGTGGGACCATAATTAAGAAACACAGAAAGTGACTCTATGAAACAACGCTCCACTGAGATTCACAGGAAACAGGAAACCAGAACAAAAAAAATGCACATATGGACAATCTCAAACTCCTTCAATAGTTGTCTTACCCACTTGAATTTCTTTTAAGAACTGGTAATGGATGACCTGACAGTGACTGGTGCCATTTGGCTAACGGGTTTTGTTAAGGGAAAACAACATGCTGCTCTTTGGATTCCTCTGAGGCTGGTGAGTGAAAAATGAACGTCTTGTCTGAGCTAAAACAACATAACAGTGTAAAAAGCTACAAAAATAAATTATGAAACCCAAGACTGTTATTTGTCTGTTTCAGAGACTGTGTGTCAAGTGACTTTCCGTGTGACAGAAAGACACTATGACATAAAAATATGACATAAAAATACATGTTTCGCTTGAAATCCATTTAGTGTTCCTGTGGCTGTCCAGAAAAAGTGGCAGTATCTGGCTCTCAACATACATATAGAACATGCACATACACAGATACATTTACATGTGGCACTTCTGGGTCCCCTGCTCTCCACACAGAAAATAAAATGGTGCATAATGCTTATAAAAAAGAAAATAAATAAATAAAGGTCCATGCATTTCTGAGTCCGCTGAGTGTAACGTGACTGAAGAGATGTGGAGCGCATATTGTATCCCTGCTCCTTCGACTGTCTTTTTGTCTATTTGTCTCCTTTTCTCTTTCTCATTTTCTCTCTCACTCTCTCTTTCTCTCTCTCCTTCTCTCTTTCTTCCTCCGTCTCTCTCTCTCATTCACTCTCCCTTTCTGTCTCTCTCTCTCCCCTTTTGTCGCTCTCTTTTTCTCTCTCTCATTCTCTCTCTAGCCTCTATTTTTTCTCATCTTAGGCCTACTCTCACTCTCTCTCCTTTTCTCTCTTTCTCTCCCTTTGTCTCTCTGTCTCTTCTCCATTTTCTCTTATCTTAGGCCCACTCTTTCATCTGCTCCTCCCTGCGATGTGCTTCATCTTCCTCTCCTTCTCTTGCAGTGCCAATTAGATTGGCTCTTCTCCTTCACAGATGGGTGCTGTCCTGGGTGTCGAACCTGTGGCTCTCTGACCGTCCCACGTTGCCCTTCCTACTGCTCCCCTGGTTGGGTACCAGAGACAGAGGGTCTGGCCTGATAAGGTATCTGGAGGAAGACCAAAGCAACACACTTTTTTGCGGCCTGGAGTGTACTGCTTACCTGAAATGTATGTATTGTAATGTGGGGGATGGATCATCAGGGTGATGAACATTATTCAGTACTCACACCACATCGTGCAGCTCCAGCCTGGTGTCAGGAGAAGGGTTGATGAGGATGTAAGACAACCTGTTCCCCTGGTCTGTCATCCCATCTAACACAGGAAGCACGTGGCATAAGACAGGAAGTACCACGTGAGATACTCTACCATACTGTCCTGTTAAATACTGTGCTATGCTACACAGCTAAAAGAAGGGCGAGATAACCTTCCATACAGATACTCACTGAAGCCTGTGGGTGAGAGGCCCAGGTGTTTCATGCGCGTGCGGACCAGGGCGTTGAGCTCCTGTCTCTCAGAGCGCCTGAAGAGGGTCAGCCTCTGCTGGCTGATCCTCTCTGCAGCGCTCCCCGGCCCCCCCTTGGACCCGCTGAGGCCGCGGCCCCCCTTCCGGCTCAGCCTCCTTGCCCACTGCATGCTCTTGCGCCTGAGCAGGGGGTGGTCTGAGGAGTGGGAGGAGGAGGAGGGGGGCTCCGAGGAGGTGGAGTTGCGGTGGGGGGCGGTCCTGGACAGCAGGGGCTCTCTGGGTTCTCGAGTGTCCTCATAGTCTTCCACGGTGATGGACACCTGGGACTGAGACACAGAGACACACATACACACACACAGCCAAACACACACACACACACACATATATAGAAACGCCCACGAATCACACAGACAAGACGCACGCTTTTTGTTCACCTCGTGAATTGGTATTCATGACGTGGTGAATCATGATTTGTATTGATCTTCTCCAACTGAGCTGAAAAGATAATGAACTGCTTGGTGCCGCGGAGTTAGGTTTGAATATAATGTGGAATGGCAAAAGGTGGCTGCTTAGTGTGCATGTGATGTGGTACCTCAGAAACAGGCAGCTTTTGGGGCTCAGTGCGATAGATACCGATAGGGATGTCACCACTGGAGGAGCACAGTTTCTGGTAGAGTCGGCCGTAGGTGCGGATCCACAGGTCATCCTCGGTGATCTTCATCTAAGAGCCCAGACACCAGTCCTCATCATCCTCACGCTAGGCGCATGCACAGTTGTCCGTCCAAACTCAATGTACGACACCACCACCAGCGGTATGGCCATGCTGAGGCTCATTCATTGTTCTGGCCCCTACAGTGTGGGCGATGCTATGAGCTGATGGGTGTGTCTGAGAGGGGCTACTCACTGCACACAGGAAGCCTGAGCCAGGCATGGAGTCTAGCCCCAGCAGCAGTCTGGTGATGGAGATCATGTAGTCCTTCACGAATGACTAATAGGAACACACGCATACATGCACACATGCACACACATACACACACACACACACACACACACACACACACACACACATAGGGGTGCATACACACAAACACACATCAAGCATGCATGCACATGAACAAACACACACACCAGCAAAACGCGTGCGTATAAACACACGCACACGTACACAGGCGCACACAAATCGAGGAAAGGTCATTAGAGTGATTCATTGCGTGATACAAGTTATTCAAGGTTTTGTTGAATGTGCTTTGAGTGTGTTTGTTTTATCTGAAAGTTGCTCTGCTGGATTCAGCTACCTGATAGAGCAGTGTATCCAGCATGCTGACGCTGAACACTTTGCCTGCAGCAAAGGGCAGACGGAACATGAAAACCAGGTTGGAGCCCTTCTCTCTCTCCTTCTACAGAGACAACACACACACAGACACACACACATAAACACACACACACACACTTGAGGAACCGTTGTATTTAGCCTGAGGCAGAATCCTTGATGAAAACATTTCTTGCTGAGCTTCCGAGAACTAACAAGGATGTAGAGGTCAGGAGAGCAGACATGTCAGATAAAGTCCACTAGATACCTTCTCCAGTTTGGAGAGAGCCAGAGAGTAATGATCTTTGACTTTGAACTGCATGAAGCGCATGTTAGCCGGATGGGTGAGTTCAGTGATGATACTGAGGGCCGGGAACAGTCTAAAAAGGAGAGAGACAGGTGAGAGGGGTGAGAGAGAGACAGAGACGGAGAGAAACAGACAAAGACAAAAGAGAGAGCGAGTCAGATGCAAACAGACACACGGAGACAGGTCAGTGTGCGGTGTTCTGGGCGGGCGAGGCAGGGCAGGCTGACCTGAAGAGAGTCTGGACGTTGACGATGGTCTTGGCGTCTGCCATGTAGTCCTCCTCTGCGATCATGGAGCTCTCTTTGTCCACCACCACCATGGTGTCAGCAAACGTCACACCACACCGCAACAAACTGTCCAGACTAGAGAGGGAGGAGAAGAGAGGAGGGGACGGAGAGAGGAAAGGAGGGAGAGGGGAAACGGAGGGAGGGATGGAGGGAGGGAGGACAGAGAGATGGATGGACGGAGGGGGACAGAAAGAGGGATGGAGAGAGGAGGGACAGTGAGAGGATGGAGGGAGGGGGACAGAGAGAGTGATGGAGGGAGGGGGACAGAGAGAGGGATGGAGGGAGGGGGGTCAGAGAGAGGGGGCATGGGGGGGAGGAGTAAAGGGAAATTAAAATCAATCAATATACACCAAGGGTGAGCCAAGGGAAAATGAACAAACAGGCAAAAGGAAACAAGAGTGGAACGCAAGTGGAAGACGGGGATTCTAGGAACGATTGTGGGACGCCTTACTTGTCGATAGAGCCGACTGTGTAGAACACCATGGGGAACCAGCAGATCGCCTCCAGGAAGTCTGCTTCCGGTCTGGATCAATCACAACAGACATGGCTAGAGTCTGGAATCCCAACATCACAATCTCATTCATGCTGAGCAAAAATACAACCCCCGCGGTGACCGAACAGGGAGTGTCCACAGCACAGGCAGCTGCTGTCTCCTGCATAGACAACTCTTTGCTAACTCAACACAACGATAACATGAGTCAGCTTTTTACTGGCCCTTCATGGATATCCGTTAATATCGGTTCGTGTCTGTTTAACTGAACAAAGCCATGTTGTAAATGCAATGTAATACAGAGTAACCAGTCCTCAATACAGCAACACAATGTGTTTAAAGTCATGTCTGAGTAAGTGTGTGGCTGTGTGCGTGTGTGTGTGGGTGGGTGTGGGTGAATGTGCGCGTGTGTGTGTGGTGCGGGTGTGTGCGGGTGTGGGTGTGGGTGAATGTGCGCGTGTGCAAGTGCGAATGAATGTGTCTGAACTCACATGCTCTCCAGCAGAAGCACTATGGGGTTGAGCTCCTTCCTGGGTCTGTAGTAGGCCCTCAGAGGGACGATGAAGTTGTACAGGCCATTTCCGGCACTCTCCGCTGACACAATGATCAGCTTGTTCTTGAAGCCGTAGGAGCGAGCATCCTCGAACGGGATGTGATGGCAGGCCTGGGAAAGAGAGGTGAGGAGTGTGTGTGTGCGCGCGCGCGCGTGCGTGTGTGTGTGTGTGTGTGTGTGCGTGTGCGTGTGTGTGTGTGTGTGTGTGTGTGTGTGTGTGTGTGTGTTTGCGTGGTGTGTGTTATTATGGAACAATGCGGTGGATACACAGGTCCTACCTTGTCCATTCTCAGGCAGCAGAATGGCATCTTCTCCTGTAAGAGGTGACAGAGGGCGGGGGAGCTGCCAATGTAGGGCGAGTTCAGAGGGTACCCCTTCACCCACCTGTCACACACACACACACACACACACCCCAAACACACACACACACGCGCACCAAACACACACACATAAATGCGCAGTTACTCAAAATGGCACCACGACGTACCATGACAATGCAACCCCTCTCCGCCAGCGCTTTGCACTCACTCGCAGTGTCCTCCCCACCAGCTGGACCTCTCGTCTCCGTCGCTCTCCTCCTTGCCCTCCTCCCCCCCCTCATCCTCCGACTGGTCCCCCAGCAGGTCAAAGGTGGCGGGGTTGACCCCGTCCACCAGTTCCAGCACCGGGTCGATGCTGTGACGTCTCTCCTCCGCCGAGTCTGCCATGGCTGGGAGGGCCAGGGTGTTGGCGCCCCCCGCCTCCATCTTGGAGCCACACCTGGTCCCTCCCCCGCCACCCAGGCCCTGGCCCCCGGGCTCCTGGCCCTCGGGACTGCTGTCACTGGAGTCGTGCAGGTCAATGGCCACCGTGCCTAGAGACAGGGCAACACAAATGTTTAACTGGCCGTTTGGTATAATGCCTTGTACAATTTGATAAACGTATAACAATTTATGACCATATTTATATATACGATAAGGAAAGCAAAGACCAGTTAAATAAATAATAGTATATGAGACTCCCACAAAAATCCTGTGACGATTGTGTTTTAAATTTTCTTTGAGTTCTGGCATTGTCCACCAGGTGGTGTAGTGGTAAAAACCAAAACAAAAGAGTGAATTTCCATTTGACATTTCAGTCCTTTGGCAAGTTCTCTTATCACAAGTGACGATCAGATGTCATTTTGGTTCCTTTGCAAAACATACACAAGTTGTTCCTAATCGCCCCATTGTGCATCCCAATGTGATAACAGCGTAATCCTATCTCCACAGACGGGAGCACCATGCTGGGTCGCTCGGCGTCCGTCTGCCGAGCAGAGACGGAGCTGGAGAGCGCTCAGACAGGCTGAGAGGAGAGGAGCAGCAAGTGACTCAGTCCCACTGACCCATGCTAGCGATGATGCTGTGGACGGGCAGGCGGGTGAGGCCATGGTAGATGGTCTGGGGGACCCCGCCTCGGCTGCCTCCCCCGGGGCCCGCCCTGGAGGGCTCCCTCTGTCCCCTGACGAAGGCTGAGTTCTCCTCCTTGGAGATGTTGATGTAGAAGCAGGTGTCCGAGCCCCCCATGATGTGACAGGGCCCAGGATTGAGCAGGATGTTAGTGGTGTCCAGCCTACGCACCCCGATCAGACACACACCATACCTGCCCAGAGAGGACCGGGGAGAAATATCTGATCAAATCAAATCACAATTTTATTTGTATGGGACTTTTATACAAGCAATGTTACAAGGGGCTTCACATGGGCCCACAGGTCAGTACCAATAACCAAACTAAACCCTCAAAATGAGTTGGTTCTTGTGTATGTGTATGTGTATGTGTATGTGTATGTGTGTAGGTGATTGTGGGTGTGTATATGGAGTTTGTGTGTGTGTGTGTGTATGTGTATATGGAAGTGTGTGTGAATGTGTATGTGTGTGTATATGGAGTGTGTGGGTGCATGTGTATGTGTATGTGTGTTCATGGGCGTGTGTGGGTGTGTATGTGTGTTTATGGGTATGTGTGGCTGTGTATGTGTGTGTGTGTGTGTATGTGTGTGTGTGTGTGTGAAGTGCGATGGACTCACTTCTTATGTGCATGAAAGGAGGCAAAGGTAAAACTCTTCCCCTGGTACTCCCCAAAAAACTTGCTCTCCTCCAGCCGAATGTGATGCACCTCATTGGCTGAGCAGCGACGGTATGTCCGTTGCCATTGGTCAGCTGAACAGTGGCCACCCTCCCTATGACAGGAAAAAGGCAACTCATTGAAGACAAAAGCAAGGCCATTGATTGGTCAAGGGTGGACAAAGCTGGCCTTTTAAACACAAAACACACAGCTGTCTCTTCGGCTCCACCAGCACATCAAAGGCATTTGATCATTGCCACGGTGATGGTTTACATCTCTGTCTGAGGCTGCGATCAATAACTCCATCAGGCCACTGACGTAGGTGTCAGGGTGATGTACAGTTGAGCCTGGGTTGATACGCTCAAGCGGGTGTTTTGAATTGATTAAAGAGCTGAGTGCATTTGAGTTTTGTTCATGTTTTATTGATCCAGATGTCATATCAATGATATCATGTATAATTATTAAGTAATTCATGAGTGAGTAATTAATTACATCCATAACTAATTACATCAATTACATCAGTAATTAATTACTTCCTTCATGTAATACGGAAGTGCATGTATTGTTATTTGTTAATTCCTTCCTTCAGTCAATAAAAAAAATAGCTGCGTACCTGCAAGGAGACATGAGTATCATTATAAATAAAAAAGTACATTCAATAAGCCTTTTAAAATAAGCCTTGAGCAGAAGCTGCAGTCACCTGTCAGATCAAATGGGCTTGTCTTTGTGTACCTTCATTTTGCTCTGGTAAACTATATCATTAACAAAACCATAATCCATATCCATTCAACACTTTCTGCCACCATAAATGCAAGGTAAATGACGTTTTTGAAATTCCTATCATTAATAATAACACAGTGTGGACACTGAGCATGGTATTCCACTGCAGGCCAGATGTACTGGAGATAAATATTCACACAAGAGCTGTGCTCAAGTGGACAGCCTTTAGGGAGACCGAGGCGAGCAGCTGGAAGTGAGGACTGGAGGGCTGTGGTGTGGGGGAGTGTGACAGTGTGGGTGGGCACCCTGTGAAAAGGACTGCATTGCATCAACCAATCGCTGTAATAAATTCACAGTTTCTAGGGACAGTGTGCCAAGCTGGGTTAATGTCATGGCGCATCAGGGGCACAGACTGGCAGAGGGGCAGGGGAGGTGGGTGGACACACACTGACTGACCTGTTGAGGGGCTGGAAGACTCCTGCACGTTGCTTGAAGGCCTCTGGGGGCACTGTTCTGAGAGGAGAGCCGTGGTGAGGCAGGAGACTGCAGCTCATCCCTGGTATATCTCTGATCTACTCTACAGCAGGGCCTATTTGGGTCTACTTTAGGATCACCCTGCTATAAATTCAATACACAGCCTTCAGTAAGCTAGGGAGAGAGGTGAATAGAGAGAGATGGGGGAGAGACGGAGGGATCGGAGGGAGAAAGTGGGATTAAGACAGAGA
>JAVQJY010061302.1:0-14316 GCA_036025375.1 Retropinna semoni | reverse complement strand
CTGTGTTACCATATACAAACTGTTGTTTATTATAACCTTAGTTTGTCATTTTTATTGGGTTGTTCATGTCTTCATAGGAATAAAAGTTTAGGGTTAACGCCACTGGTTCTTGGCTGTATTCGTGTTTGACTTTTGTTGTTTGGGTGGAAGATTGGGGGGGGGGGGCTGAGGAGGGATTGGGGAGTGATATATATATGTTATATGTTGTTTTAATAAGTTGTTTCCTTAATGAAAATACCGCGTGTGCTAAGGTTGATCGATGTGGTTCCTAGAA
This sequence comes from Retropinna semoni, assembly GCA_036025375.1. Taxonomy (NCBI): domain Eukaryota; kingdom Metazoa; phylum Chordata; class Actinopteri; order Osmeriformes; family Retropinnidae; genus Retropinna; species Retropinna semoni. The sequence goes on along the minus strand of JAVQJY010061302.1, from coordinate 14,042 downwards.
AAAAAAGAAAAATTTCCCGAATTTATTTCTTTCGCAGATTTGCCACTTTAACCAAAAAAACAGTGTATAGGAAACATCCTCCCGCTCCCGTCTCCTTTTTTCTGCCTGTGTCCAATTTTTTCATTTTTTACTTTTATTTTACTACAGCCCTAGTACGCCTTCTTTAAAAACCCATGTTTCTTCAAGAAATTACTTTCATATAATTTTTTGAAAATACAACATGAAACATGACCTTCTCTAAAAGGCGTTTTTTTCAAACTCTTTTCCGGGTTGCGATGACGCAATGACGTAGCGCCGTACCTACCATACCATCAGTTCGCGTATGAAAACAATAAACAACCCCGAAACAGGAGATATGCGTAAGCAACAGTCGCTCTGTTTCGAGACAAATGTAGCAAAAATGATCAACTGAAACAACTAGAGACCGTAAGAGTAAAGTCTCCTGAAGCAACGTTGGACTCTCATCGGTCCTGACACAAAGGATTTTCGAGTTGTCTTGTCTCGAAGAGGGAAGAGTTTCAGTTTTACCCCCATCCTTAGCCCCCCCTAGCTAGCTGTGTAGCTCGTTCCTCGTAGTATACTTTGTTTCGTTTGTTATGCAGTTGCCAGTGGATTGTTATTCCTCTAGTTCTCCTCCACCACCTCTTTGCTCCCTCACCTCAAACTCTCTGGCCCTATGTCTCGCTGGTTGTTCCCCTGGTCAGGCTCAATCAAGAAGCGGGCCTGTCGGTACCTTTTACAGCACTACCTCGGTCACTTCTTGCAAGAAAGGCTGAGTTTGGAACAGCTGAGTCTGGACTTGTACAATGGCAGTGGTGTAATCAAAGAAATCCACCTTGATGTTTGGGTAAGTTAACGCATACGGCATAATCTAACAAGGACTCGTCCCTTTTTGTTTGCCTTTGCCACGATCAACTATTTCGCAATTTTGGACTTGAGAATAACAAATCTCAACGCCATGTCCTACGACTAGCCCCCACGTTCCACCACTATTTCATGGAAGGGCAGTTAGAAGAAAAACATGACACGACGTAATAAACACCTCAAGGGGGGGTCACTTTAGTTAAAGGGTGTGATATGATTAAACGATCTTGCAGCCGTGTATTTCAGATGAGCTCATTGCACTCTGTGATCAATCTTAGTTGTTGAGCTCGGACAGCTCTACTTCCAGCACCTCCTACCTAAACCAAAAACTGTCGCACCCAATTGTTCTTTCTCTCAGGACATGTATTGCCTATTTACTTTTCCCCCTAGGCGGTCAACGAGCTTTTGGAATCCATCGGGGCTCCGCTGGAGATTGTGGATGGTTTTGTGAGCAGTATCGCGGTGACAATTCCATGGGCGGCGCTCGTTACCGACCACTGTACTCTTGTCGTTTCTGGGCTTCAGATAACATGTCGACCGAAGTACCGGACAAGTGAGTTCTCTGGACATAACAGGCGCTCCTCGAGAACGACAGTTCATTTGTTCCCTAATAGTTTTCTGCGTTTTTATCTAGTTGTAATTATTAGCTGTTAGCTGTCTGTTAGTGTATGCAATTAAGAATTGGTAAATATTGACTGTAGCAAGCGGAAAATAAGCACTCTAACTTAACCACAGTAGAGATGAACTGAAGATTTAAAGTAATAAAACCCCAAATGGGTTCCACATGATTTTGTTGAATAATTTAAATCGGCAGTCACAAGAGAGTCTGTGAGTCATTGATTGGTCCAGCATCAAACCATCATAGGCTAAATATTCTTTTTGTTAAGGTGGGGGTTGGGACTCCCAAGGATGGTCCTCATGCATGACTTCCAGTATGCAGCTAGCCCAAGAATGCCTAAAGGACCCACCTGAGGCGTCTGAAGAGCCCCCCGCCCCACTGGAGGGGCTAGAGATGTTTGCACAAACTATAGAAACGGGTTAGTGACAGCAGGAAGCCCTTAAGTTTGTGGGTTTTCATATTTGTAAAATATCTTTGAGTCTCTTGGTCTTGGCTTCTTAAATAAGTCACATTCTTTATGTTGTTGTTTATCATGCGCACAGTCCTGCGTCGGATTAAAGTCACCTTCCTGGACACCATTGTCCGCATCGAGCACCAGCCCTTGGATCTAGAGACGGGCATCGCCTTAGAGGTGCACATCAAACGGTAGGCCACTAACCACACACTGACATCAACTCACCTCTCTCTCCCACACATTCACCCAAACATACAGATTTAGCACTCATATGAAGCACCTACTTCAGACATCCTGGCACACTTGAGTGAACAAAAGTCGCTCTGGCTCACATCAATATAGTATCTCCTATCACCCTGTCACTTTGATTGGGACACCTCAAATAGACATATAGTGCCTCTAAGCTTCGCCATACAGCTTACTGATTAGTCAGTAGAGCACGGATTACAGGGAGTGGGAATTTTACTGTGTGTGGGGGTGCTCCAGGCTGGAGTACTGCGACGAGGCCGTCCGAGACCCAAGCAGCAACCAGACGGTGCCTGTAGACATCCACCAACCCCCGGCCTTCCTGCACAAGATCCTGCAGCTCAGCGCAGTGCAGCTGCTGTATGAGAGCACAGGCGGACTTCAGGTAAATCTCACATCTCCACACCCCTTAAACAAACATATATATATACACACACACACACGCACACTCAGATAGGCACACCTCTTATACTGACAAAGACACCAACACATATACACCTCTTATACAGACATTTAAACACAGCCTTTACAGACTCACACTGCTTTACCTTAAGCACTTACAGCGCACACTAACTAAACAAATACAAAACACACACCTCATGGGCACACGGTTACTTAACGCATCACACAAACCGATTTAATACTGTCTAAGTTTTATACACTGTGCTACTCACCGTTGTCACCACCCTTTCACCAATATGGCCTTTCCGTCACTGACATCCTAACCAGCTAGGCTTCTGTCATATCTAACCAGCGATATCTGTGTTCTCCTCAGGATCTTCATGCAGAAGACACCCCATGCTCAGCCAGCGAGGGGGAAGAGGAAGAGGAGGAGGAGAATGAAGAAGGGGAGGATGAGGAGGAATATGAGGATGAGGATGAGGATGAAGATGAGGTGGAAGAAGATGAAAAAGACGAGCCCCCAGCTGCCACCCCTCCGTCCACCTCCCCCCCCATGGCCACCCAGCAGCCTTTGCTCATTGGCAGCTGCTCAGGCTTCATGGAGACCACAGTCAAGATCAAACAGAATGACATGTTGCCTGGGCCTAAGGTGGGAGTGTGTGTGTGTGTGTGTGTGTGTGTGTGTGTGTGTGTGTGTGTGTGTGTGTGTGGGTGTGGGTGTGGGTGTGGGTGTGGGTGTGGGTGTGGGTGTGGGTGTGGGGGTGTGGGTGTGTGGGTGTGGGTGTGTGTGTGTGCTATGTGCATGTGTGTGTGAGAGATTCAGTGAACTTTAGTGTCCTTTAGTGTGCACTCGTTTCATTCTCACTATCTTCTCTTTTCTTCTCTGTGTCAGTTGGAGCTGGATGGGAAGGTAGGCTGTCTCCACCTGCTGCTCTCTCCTGACCAGATCACACACCTGGTGGACCTACTGTCTGCCCTCTGCATCGACACTGGTATGCTGCCATTCCACACACACACACACACACACACTCACCAACATGCTCGCACACACCCCTGCCCCCCCCCTACCCATGCACACACACAGGCCAACCTATATACACACACTCACACGCGCACACACAGTACACATCTAGGTGTATACATATCCATATTAACCACACGTCATACCCATCCTACCGCCCCCTGTTCCAGAGCCAGAGGGAAAGAGTGGTGGAGGTCACAACAGACCTCTGGACTCTGACGACCTGCGTCTGATCGAGGATGACCTGAGCAAGCAACTGGGCTCCAGCCCTAGGGGCAGAGACCCCGACTGGGACTCAGAGCCCGACCTGGACCCCTACCTCAGCGGCATGGAGAATGGGGGTTTGCGTAGCGGGGGTATGTGTTGAGGGGTTCAAACCTGTTTTATTGAGATGTGTGTTCAGTGACCCACTGTACGTCAATGCAAGTATGTTTGGATGCATGAAGTTCTCTGCATTTCCAGTGTATGACTGTTTGTGTGTGTGTGTGTGTGTGTGTGTTTTCTATCTCTCAGATCTCCACTCAGAGATGTTCTACTCCATGGGGCCAGGGATGACCAGCAGTACGATGTCAGCGCGTTCCGGCAGCGAGCTGTCCGACAGCGACATGGAGTCATCCACACACAGCCAGTCCAGCTTCTCACAGGGAATACCACTGTCAGGCCAGGTGTGTGTGAGAGAGCAAAGTGGGATATGTGTAAGACTTTGAGAGTGTGAGGTATCTGACACATTAGAACTGCCTCATCATGGTTGATCTATTCTCTCCGACCTACACATCCATGGTAGCTACTCTCTGCTCCTCAGGGTTTGGTCAACTGTCCCAGGCGCTATCCTGTACCGGGATCACTGTCCAGTCTGCCTCAGGGTAGCAGCAGAACCAGAGGTACTGGTCATGGAACACACTCACACACAATTATATAGACTGCAATGACACACAGATAACAGCAACAACAAAACATTCATTCTGTGACACATACACAGATAACTAAATGTGCTGTTTTATCCGATCTTGATCCTGCTAACTCCTCTTCCTTTAGGGCGCTCACACAGTCGTCAGTCAGAGCCCCTAAAGCCTGACGCACTGCTCCGCCTCACGCTGGGAGGGCTCACTCTAACCCTGCTGGAACAGGACCCACTCCCCGGGCCCGACGGAGCGCCCTCATTGGCCGAGGTGTCTCAGGTGTTCTTCCGGGAGCTGGGCTTCTTTAAGGACAGCATGTTCAGTGAGAGAGACTTCCACCATCTGAGAGCCAGCTTCACTAAAGCCTGCCCTCATTCTCACCTCAGGTACACACACACACACACACATATTAAATATTACCTATTACCTATTACCTGTCCCACTATAACCTCACAAACACATATATCCACCCCACCTCTACCTGAAGTACAGACATCTGCTCCACCACCACCTCCCTCTCTCTCCTCAGGCTGACTGGGGCGGCGGTGCAGGTGGCATGTGAGATGCGCAGCGGCGGGCACCGTGCCCGGGCAGTGACCTCTGACCTGTCCTTCAGCAGGATGGAGCTCCTGGAGTGTCTGTGGCAGCCGGCAGCACCCACCTACACAGAGGTAGGGAGGAAGGTCAGGATGCTGGTGGACTGAACCAGTATGAGGCTACCTCTTTATAACCTTTCTCTATCTTTTTTCTAGTTACTCCAGTTCCAAAGGGCAGGTATGTTTACAGTAGGAGCCACAGCCAGACCCTGTGCCCAGCTGCACTACGGCCTCACAGAGAGGCACCTGCGCAAGGTAACCACACACACACACACACACACACACTTTGAAAGAGTAATGGCTGTTGGTGTCTTTAGCTATGCGTGGTACGTAAGACTAAAAGTTGGAGTTAAAAACTAAGTGTGTGTGTTTCAGGGGAAGCAGCGGGTGGTGCGGAGAGACAGCGTATTGAGGGTGGAGCTTGGGGAGCTGAGTGCTGAGTTGGACCTGGACATCCTGAGTCGCCTGGAGTCCCTGAGTAAAGCCCTCAGCTACTGTCCCACTGAAAGAGGAGGATCTGTACACATACAGGTAGAGCACACACATACCATGATCACATACACAGACTCACTTACACTACGATAATACTCACACAGAGGTAGAGCCCTCATGTCATACTGAGAGATGAAGGCACACATTCCAAGTCCTAACTTAATCCTCTGCTTAACGTTATATTTGCAACGAATCGTGAGATAATTCTCTCCAACTGTTCTGTTTGTTCCTCCTGTCCTTGTTGTAGACCCAGAGCAGTGAGCTTCACTCCTCCCTCTCCATCCTCTCGCCACACGCCATCCTCCGCCTCCGCTTCCCCGTGCCTGACCTGCGCCCACCTTCGCTGCGGCGCCCGCCGTCCCAGAGGGTCGTGCGGCAGGAGACGCTGGTGCTGGAAATATCCAACCTGGAGCTGAAACATCAGGAAGGACCTGACCTCCACCAGGACCCCCCCTCCTCCTTCTCCTTCTCCCACCAGCACCCCCCGGGAACACCGCCCACCACCTGCCTTACACAGCTGCTGGAAGCTTCATTCAGCGATTTACATGGTTAGAGGAACACTCACGCACATACAGTTCACACACACACCTCCAGGATGCAACGTTGTGAGATCTGATTTGGTGATCTTTATAGGGAGGAATCAGACCCCACTTACACACACACACACTTCCATGACCCAGCTTTGTGTTATCTCTGTTTAAATAAGGAATAATTTCCCATTTAGACCCACACACACACACACATCTCTTTACAGTATGATCTGTCCCCCGACCCCCAGGTATATATGAGGGCTGGGAGGGAGGCTCCTACCCCTGCTTCAGAGTCCAGAAAAGTCAGGACTCCATGCCCAGGTGAGTGGCTCCACATGCATTCAATATGTGATACCATTTTTCTCTCCATCTTTTTCTCCGCTATTTTTTCTGGACCTTTCTCTGTCTCCCTCTCTCTCACACCTGTCTCTCACACCTGTCTTTCTCCCTCTCCTTTTTTACCATCTCTGACTCCCTCTTCCTCTTTCCTCTGTCGGCGTCCAGGTTGTCGGTGCGTGTGAATGGGGGCGAGGGTCTTAGCTCGACCCTCGGGGGCGTGGGGCTGGGTCTGATGAGGGACCTGGGCGCCATGTCGTTTGAGAACCCTTGCGAGCTCCAGGAGAAGACCAGCTCGCCCTTCTCCTCAAACCGCACCATGTTTGAGACCGAGGAGGTAACGGTCTCTCTCGTTTTCTTTCTCTTCCTTTTTATCCCCTTTTTTAAGTTATACTTCTTTATGTCTCTCTCCAAAATCCAACTCGGTTTGTTGACTCCACAAGTTACCTAAGCAGACTTAGTCTCATTCTAACTCCAGCCTTCAATTTGATGTCCCCCCTCCCTCCCTCGTGGTTCAGATGGTGATCCCAGCAGACCCGGAGGAGATGCAGCAGTTCCAGGCCCAGTGTGTGTCTCAGTGTCGGTGTGTGGTAGACATCTCCCTGCCCCTGGCCTGCATCCTGCTGCCCAGCAAACAGGCCTTCCAGAGCCTCTACAACAGGTGTGTGTGTGTGTCTCTGTGTGTGTGTCTATGCACATGTGCGACACTGTGTGCGTACAACTGATTTCAGTACTAGTATTTAGTGTGGGAATCGACAGCCCCTATGTTGCCAGGAGTAATGCCCTATGCTTCGGTCCTCCCCTTCCTCCTCAGAATCAACAATGACCTGTTAATGTGGGAGCCCCCTACCCCTCCACCCTCGGGTTCCCCGGGCAACCACAGCCCCTATCCCAACCGCCATCACCATGACGACGAGTTCCAGCTGTGCAAGTCAGCCTTCAGACTGGGTGAGAACAGAACCTTATCACACTAGATTTGACACAAACCCACACATCCACACACACATACACACACACAAACTGAATCTAGAACTTAGATTTCCATGTTGTCAGACTCCGACTCCGAAGAAGATGAGCCACAGTTTCACTGCGCCAAGGAGTCGGCCAGGCACAGACAATCAGAGTCCCACCCCAACCACTCCCTCAGCCTGCTGTCACTCACCGTCGTCATCGGCAAGGGCCGCCTTCAGGCCATGACGGACAGCAAGGTGAGCTAACAATCTACAACTATCTGCCCATCGCTTCTAAAGGGTAGAGACTGAAGTCAGTTCACATTAGGCCAAGAATGGCTACTTGAATAAACCCATCAAGAAAAAATGTAATTAAATATCGGCACTTTATTTATAGAATTATATTCATATTTATATTACATTATTATTATTTTATTACATTACCTTATATTATTTAGAGCTGGAGGTAGGTTTATTTCCCTGTCTCCCCGCACTAAGGAGGAACAAAATCACGGGGAGATCGTCTTGGACCTGGAAGGAGGGAAGATTTTTAGCGTTGCGCAACACCAAAACAACCCCTATCTGAACTTCCTGTGCCTGGAGAGCAGGAGGGTGGAGCTATACCACAAAGGTGGGGGGTAGTAGACTGAATTTGTTTGACAAACAATAACAACATAATTATGTTTATTGCCAACCCACCATAAGTTGATTTGTTTTACAGAAATATAAAACGTAATAATGCTAATTGCTAACCTAGCATAGCTTAATCAGAATAAAAATATATAACAACATAATAATGCTTATCAATAAACTAGCATAGCTCAATTTGTTTCTAACCACAAGTCCTTGGCTTTTCATGGGGGCAACCAAGGTCCTAATTTATTCATTCACTTCGATCTGCTTTGCAGCAGTGGTCAAAGACCTCCCCGTCCCGAGCCGATTGGAGATACCCAAGTTCACTCCCCCAGGGCATCTGGACCCTACCATCTACCCTACAGAGGTGGGGGTTAGCAGCGTGAGCGACAGGGAGGCTGAGGTCCAGATGTTGTCTACAGCCATCAAGGTCACCCTGGACCCTAAGAGAAACGTCAAGGTGAGCCTGCTACTCAGCTTTCGCTTTTTTTGAAAGAAACAACTTGTTGTTAGTGTTGGTGATGGTTATCTACTGCTAAGTTAACCTGGATGGTTTTAGTGTACACAATGTAATTGTAACATTAGTGTGTGTGTGTGTGTGTGTGTGTGTGTGTGTGTGTGTGTGTGTGTGTGTGGTGTTGCTACTCCTGAGCTCCGCAGCCCCCTGTAGGAGCCAGATGGGAGACACACCGTTAGCCCTGAGCCACTGACCACAACCACCGCTGCTACAGAACATGCATGGGGGACCTGAAGGACTGTGTGAGTAGCTATGAGTAAGAAGAGACCAGTCAGAGCAAGGCTCGATGCACGATGAGTTATGATGGAACGCTGGATTGATAGAGGCGTTGGGTGGAAGGATGTGTTTGGATGCTTGGGACCTCCTTGTTGGACTGTGTTAATAGTGCTAACATGGAGATACCGTATATACAGTATTATATTCATTCCTCCTTTCTGGACCTTCTCATCCTCTCCTCTTTCTCCACCTCTGTATTCTCCCTGCTCGGTCCGAATCCTGGCTCAGCCCTCGTGGGGGAGAGCAGGAGAGGAGGAAACCCGGGGAACAGACAGAGAACCCGCTCCTGCAGGCGTCTACCTCTGGGGGAAGAAGACATATAACATTAATGGTATCCTTTAACATCTCCTTAACCCCAATCCCCCTGGCCCGTACACCCCCGCCTCCTCCTCTCTCTCTCTGCCCCAGTCCCCCTGCAACCCCTGCAGCCTCGCCACCCCCACCCTGACCCCCCCCTCCTCCGACACCCCCAGGCGTCGCTCCCCGGGGGCCTGTTTGTTTCCCTGCCAGGGGCACAGGCGGCGGAACACTGATGAGGTGCTCAGGCCACCGTGAAATGCGCCATAACCTGCCAGCGCAGGGGCCTGGTGAGATTGCCGTATTTACTTTTTAATCTGGCCGCCTTAATACATGCGATAAAAACTTTGTCACATTAGATGGTGACAGATGGGCCCGGAGATGTTATTACTGGTCGGGGGGTGGAGGGGGGTGGGGCTGGGAGGAGTGGGAGAGGGGGGAGGAGGGGGTGACTGTATGGGGGGAAGGGGGGAGGAGAAGCAATGCCCCCAATCACGATAATTTTTCATCACCCCAATTACATTGTTGAGTGCATCTCGCAGCGGCGGGCGCCACGTGCACGCCCAGGACCGCTGCTGGGGAGAGGCGGAGCGGCGGAGAGCGAGAGAGGGGGAGAGAGGGAGACATAAATAAAGATAAAATGAGGTGCCCTAGGTCTCCCATCCCGCTGACTACTCTTCTGCCATCTCTCCAAACTGATGGAGGCCCCGCTTAAATGAAGGCTAAATCTTATTTAGATAAGAGAGCTGAACTGCTGCCCGGGACTAAAGCATCATTGTTTGTTACTGATGGGGGGAGAGGTGGAAGGGGGGAGGAGGAGGAGGAGGAGGGGGGGAGGGGTTGGTGGGGCAGGGGCTGACGCTGGCATGTTCCTAGACTGGGGAAGTGATTCAATAACATACATGTGATGTAAATGTGTGTGTGGGGCGGGGGGTGGGCGGGGACTGAGGCACAGGAAAAACATATCTATCACTGTATTCTTAAATGAGTACTGGTTTCAGTTATGCAAATGTGCGCTACATGAAGGATCACATTTCACCCAATATGTAGTCAAATTTACCAGTCAGTCATTCAGATGCACACAGAGACCGTAAAAAAGTGGAATAAAACGTTTTCACCACCTTGTGGTTGCAATCAAGCAGTTGTGCGCGTGTGTGTACCTAGCGCGCGCGGTACTCCGCGCACACACCTCACTCTCAACCCGCCTGGAGCGCCACAAGTTTACCAACTCTGTTTTCCCCCCTTTAATTGTTGTCTAGATTAAATAAGAGAGTTTTGTGACATGGATATTGGTGGTAATGAGAGGAGCGGGGAGCAGCTGCCGGCGCTGTGGGCCTGCGAGGGAGCGCATCATTAGAGGCCCAGAGGCTCCCCGCCGCCACGCTAGCGTAAGCCGCTAATGAAAAGAATGTAGTCACAGATCTCATTTTTCAGGCAATTCTTGTGTAAACTGGAGATTTTCCAGTGCATGCACTGTGGAGCAGGGGCCCCACATAAATCACAGGGGTTCGCTGGCTGCCTTCAGTGCAGAGGAGGGGGGCTCTGAGCTCATGCTAACCACTCAGACATATGCTGCAAGAAACCAGGAGTCTGCAGCCTCACAGCCAGAGCGAGGGGCAGGCACAGCGCCTACACCTGTCCCTCTCTGTCTCTGTCTCTCTCTCTCTCTCTCTACCTCCCCCCTCCGTCTCCCTCCTCCTCCCCGCTCCTCCTCCTCTCTTCATTTCCTCTCTCCCCCTATCCATCTACATGTTGTCCAAATGCCCATCCCCCGCCCCTGCCCTCCCTCTCTGCTGGTCCACCCCCTCTCCATCATACCCTCCTACCCTCCCACCCCCAGGCAAACCAACCAGCAACACCGGTGTGCAAGGCACTGAAATTGGTCATTTTCTAATTAAATACAATATTAATTACTGCGAGCATCATTAACGATATGTGAGATTTGACTAATTAGTGTAATAGTTTTGGAGTCACGCTCATTAAATATGAAAATTACAGCAGTAGAAAGGATTGGTTCCGTGATCAATCTTGTATGGACAGAGAGGAAACGGTTTAGAGAATAGCTTTTATTGTACAATTAACTCCATTACAACCTGCCAGACAAGAATAAAGAGAGCAGGGAATTTGGTCAGTGTTAGGAGTTCTTGAGGAGGGCTGGCTCTGGCGGCTGGCTTTCCCCTCCTTTCAAATGCAATCTTTCCGCTGTAACTAGACGAGACACTTGCCAAAGCACACAATACTCTCCGGAGAAGTCTCAGCCTATCATCCAGTCAATTAGGACAGCTGCTAAATAGAAGACTTGTTGATCGTTTCAAATGACAGTTCTGGAGTTCATTGTACTTGAGGCTGTTGGCCATGCCCATTTTATGACATGTTGACAGAGCTCAAACAGACTGTTAGTTAGGGAGTTAGGGAGCAAAATAAAAATGATGGCCAAAAGCCGGCTCTTGGGAGCTGTCCATTCAGCACCCCTCACCAACGCTGTTTGTATGGCACATAGGAATGGGGACACTTTCAAAAGATTAAATGGCTCTCTGCTACACATTTCCGCACTGTGTATGAAGTACTGTGGCTGGTCCACGAACGCCCTCCAGGGTGTGTCAATAGGTGATCGTCGCAGGGGTGTTTTTGTAGAGAGGGTTTCGGTAAACACACAGGCATGGAGCATGGCCAGGACATGAGCGCGAGAGAAGGCGCAGTGTTTAGACTGCCCGGCCCTGGATCGGGAGAGCATTGGACATGGGCCCAATTGCTGCAGCGTGTTGTGTGTTTAGTATCTGAAAGCTGTGACAATAGACGTGTTTGCCGTGCAGCCCTTCGCCCAGGTGGCGTGTCATATTTGGACCCTCAGTCTGAGCGTGGCATGCACACTGTTTGTGTTGACATCTGAGCTCTGGATACTCTCCTGGCAACATAAGTGTGTGGGGACCTGATACAAACAGCAGCATGCATTCAGGCTCACTAAACAAGTAAGAAATAAGCGCTACACAAAGTATGAAAAGCTATTTTTTGTTCCCATGATTATTCGTTTATGTTAACCTTTGATGGATTGTATCAGATTCAAAAACAATAAAATACTTCGATTGATAATAAATGTGTTTGAGATGAATTAGGTTAAAAAGGCTTAAAGTTTCAAATACAGTTCCATTACTGTCGAATTAGTAGAATTGTAAAATGGTTCCCTTACTGTGTGAGCATGAGTTGAAATGCTCCGTGCTGTTGGTGACCTTGGAACTTGGACTTGGACTTCCTCCGCTAGGATATGTACCATAACATTTCCTCACACTTTGAATATATGCAATAATACTATCTCTCTCCGCTTGAATACAAGGCCTCCATATTATTGTAATACTAACCTCCAGACTTCATGTCTGATAGCCAATACTTTATCACAGCTCTTCTTTTTTATGGCTTTGGTGTCTCTTTAAAATGATTGCCCCTGTGTTGATCTGATTAATTTTGTGTGAGCACAAACAATTACTTTTCATCTTTATCTGTTCAAGGAATCACCCTTTTTTATGGGTATCATTTATTACAAGTGGACAGCTACTTGTTTATTAGAATTCCAAGCAGCATATCTCGACGGAGATCTCCCGCGGTCTATATTTACATTTCAACTTCAGCTAAACAGGCATGACAAACACACACAGCGGAGGGCTGGCCGGCCTCAGCGAGGCTTCATTTTCATACTGCCTTCTAGGCTGGCTGGAGTTTATGCAAAAGTTCCTGAGCCCGTGACAGAAGGAGCTGACTGTGGGGAGATGGAATGAGGGAGTGTGAGAGAGAGAGGGAGAGAAAGAAAGAGTGAGAGAGAAAGAGACAGAGAGAGTGGGTTGGGTTAATTTAGAGGGGAGGCAGTGGTGAGCCCTGCAGTAGCGGGCAGCCTGAATGTGTGTGTTTGAGCTTTCAGGTGAGTGTCCATCATTCAGGGGAGGAGGATGAGTTCACGGCCCCTGAAATCCATCCATGACACGGGGGTCTTCTCAGTGAATATAAATGTATGTGCGTGTGCCACGGCCAGGGCCACTCTTGACAAGCCAACAGCTGTTAATTATGAATTGGCCTGTGGAGAGGGAGACAGCCTGGTGAATATGCAGAGCTGGAAGAGCGGCCAGCGCCCACGGAAACACAAGTGTCAGACCCCCACTGCACCTGGAGTGGCAGGGGCTGACCTGGGTGTCAATCACCGGACCTGGCCCGGCCACAAACCAGGACCATCCTGGAACGGACCCAGAACACTGCTCTCTGACTAACACTGGAAACCTGGGGGTTTACTAGGTTGAAATTAATGGGTTTACTGCTGCTTTGTTTGTGAGGAGAATAATATCCATGTCCAAACATATGGTGGTGTTTTTATCAGGTGAGCCATGAGATGAGCGGACACCTCGGGGCCTTTTGAAGATGAAGTCAGGAAATACATTGTAATGTACTGATGAAGCAAGTGCATGGCTGTTGCCAAGGGATGAGTTTTAAAGTTGTCCATTTGTCAATTGCTCAGCGTTGATTGATGTGGTGGTCAGCCAATTGGATTAATTCTACTGCTTGAGATGGAACCATAGATCTCTGGGTTTTTTAAGGCTCATATTCGTCGCTACTTTAAATCTCATAACTCTTCTCTGGGCCAGCAGTGATCTTGAGCACACACTGTAGCCATCTAGAGACACGGGGGTTAATGCGGGCCTGCGCCTTTAACGTCAGGAATATCTCCAGGAATTTTAATTAATTTTCCACTATTTAGCAGCTGAATCTGCATTAATTTACACCCCCCCCAAGGACTTTTATAAATTTCATCATTAATAAAATCAGACATTCAATTAGTCCCAAAATCCAGATTGCCAACTGTTTCGTAACATTCCTGATCAGTTTCTCTATTTTCCTGTTATAAGGTAGGGAGAGAAAAAAAAGTTTAA
>JAVQJY010060063.1:0-10131 GCA_036025375.1 Retropinna semoni | reverse complement strand
GTCACCTACAGACCAGCTGAGGGCGCTATTTACATCTGACGCATTTAACTGAAGCAGGGCTTTCTGTGACTTGCATATGATTTCAAACCTTGTGGTCAGACATATTTATTCCATTAAGAAAATAAGAATTGAACCATTGTTGATCCTGGGAATGGCCCAAGCTCACCTTCATCCCATCTTTTCCCGGAGCCCCTGGGGGTCCCTTTAAAGGATGGGAAACAAAACACAACTATAAAAATACTAATCCCAACCCTGAAGGACATCAAGGAATACATAATCAGAGCCTGTTTGAAAAGCAGAAATCATAGATACGATCACTGTATCCCATTTTTCAGCATCAACATGGATTACATAGACTTGACTTTGGGCCTGTGTCCAGTGCATTCCGGTTCTTGTGCAGCGCACAAAGAGCAAAGAGTCTCTGCATCTCATCCGGAGGTTGTGACCATCATCAAAGTGGTCTGGCGGCCACGCTGAGGGTGTGGGACTAACTCCCAGACCCTGGCCTATTCACACTCAGCCCTCTGACTCAGCCAGCCCCTCACACGTTCCCCGGGCTCCGGGGATCCGCCCCAAACACATGCCCAAAAGCCAATTAAGGAGCCGTGAGGGACCGGGACAGCCCTCCCCTTGGCTCCACACGGATCTTCAGACATGCGTTCCGGGCCATCAGCAGAACAAGGTCAGGGTGCGATTACAGTTCCCTCACGGTACGGACCTAGATCATTCCTTCACAGGAAAAACCCCCTTTTCACAAAGCTCATGTGTTGTGGCCCTGTGCTGCATGTACGTATAGGTGTTGATAGGCTAGCGTTGAAACGCCTCTGGAGCGTGAATACAGGCCTGTACAGACCTAGCATGAATAAACATTTTTCCTCTGTCATATCGGACATGTTCCTTCTCAGGTCCGATACGTTAAAAAGGAAAGGTCAACACACAAAGACCAGGCAAGCTTGGAGGAGCCTCCGCATGGACAGGGCCCAAAGAAAACAACCACGAGGGGACGTGCATTCAGTCTGTCCCCCGGTATTATCATCAACATTTGTCAACTCCAGGGGTCTTAAAACTGCGCCTCAAGTCACGGCAGAGGACTGTGTGTGTATGTGTGTGTGTGTGACACTGACATTTCGTGTTACATATATTCTTTTGAAGTAGTTGCGCGACACAAGAGGCCATTGCCAGGGCCACTCAGATCCCACCCAGGGCCTCCTCAGGAGGGTAAATCAAACGCGCCTCTTGTGAGTCGCAACCAGAGAGGAGGTAACTGAGCCGAGGACTGAGACAGAGACCTGCCGTGTCCCGGATTCCCCGGGGAGACCATGAACAGCTGGGGAAGTCGCATTAAAAGACACGATTACACGCACACACTCAAAGACTGACACACACACACACACATAGACAGCATAACCCACACTTTGTTATAACAAACGATCTGGCACAGGAGATTTAAAACACACTATAAAAAATAATACTGTGGAGAAAAAAAAAACTTGACAGAAATATGCTGTGCAAGAAAATGCTGAATAATGTCATTTCTTTACAGCCATATCTGGACCGCACATAGTGTAGTAACAACAGAACTTATTGAAGAGAACTCAGGCTGGTCTAATCTATAGGGAGTGGCTACACAGGGCTATGTGGACTGAACTGACCAGGGCTCCACGTCGACCCTGCTTGATGTGGCTCAGGTCGGGTGAGGGCCCCACAGGCCCCATCAATCCCCGGGGTCCAGGTAGGCCAGAGGGGCCCAGCAGGCCTGCCTGTCCTGGGATCCCCTGTGGACCTGGGTCCCCTGGAGACCCAGGGAGAGAGAGAGAGAGAGACAAAGAAGGAGTGTGTGAGAAAGTTAGAAACAAAGAGAATGAGTCAGAGAGAGAGAGAGAGAGAGAGAGAATGAGATGGTGCAGGAATGACACAGAAGATAGTAGATGGCCTAGCAGACAGATTAAGCCAGGTACTGCACTTTCATTCTCACCAGGAGGTCCAGGTTGTCCAGGAGGCCCAGGTAGATAACCATGTGACGTCAGCATCTTGTCACCGGTCATCTGCTTGTGGACCTCCGCATTGTTGGGCAACATCTGGAACAGGAAGTGATATCAGAAGACTTCCAGGGAATGGAACGATACACGCACCGAAAGTCATCTAGCCGTCAATCAAAGCTACATTCTGGGGAAATTACTATTCGTTTTTTGTCAGTAGATGTATGCGTTACATGATAGGAATATCAGACAGCTCATGCTTGAGGGGTAGACTTGCTGAGAAATATATGGAAAACCATTTATGTCACATTATAAGTGCAACCTGCCAGAGCTGAAACTCAATATGGCCTTTATTACAGCTGCAACTCTGACATATGGAGCTGGGGGAAACCTGTGTGAATAATTCAGATGGGCCATGCCGATCCAACCCAGGCCAGGACATAACCTGCTCTTTATTCAAGGGGTACCTCAAATCAAACAGATTCAAATAGGTTCACGTGCTCAATTCAATCTCAAAGACCGATTCGTTCGCGCAGTGGAACCGGGGTCATATGACTGGACGACCCCCTCTACAGGTCACATGACCAGACCTGGCACTTGGGCTGGGGCCGTTAACGGCAGAGAGCGTTCTGGAATCCCAAACCTCCCCTTCGGCATACGCAGGATCCAAGCACACCTGGCCCTGTGACCCAAACACAAGCCCCGAACCACCTTCTAGAAAGTACTTTCGGATCTGTAAATTCTGATCTACCACGCAGGGTGTGCTGCAACTCTGCACAATCACTTTGTTTTCTCAATGTCTTTCTTTCCTTTTTTTTCCTCGCAGGAAAATAGGGTACGCCAGCCACATCCTTCGTAGACCACACAGCTGCAAGCCATATATCATGTATTACAGTGGGGAGTGGGGAGAAGGCCTGTTGACAGACTGGGGCTCAGGTAGGCTCAGGCAGTGAAGGCGGCTGCTACCCACAGGGTGATATCACGACGCCGCCCGCTTTAACAGTTCACCACTGCGGACATTAGTCTCCAAACAAACTAGCCACGATATTTGAAATTATTCCAATCATCTTTCATGAGGCTTTAAACCTAGTTAATGCACCCCAGTGGACCAGTAATGCAGGGCCTGGTATTATTTCTCAATTATTGGCAGGTATGGTCATACAGAGCCCCTCATGATAAATAAAGAAGAGATTGGCGCAGATTCATAACTTTCTGGACAATCTCCAAGTGCACCTTGTAGCGACTGGTAAAAGTTGTGAAGTATAACCAAAACAGTATAATCGTCCACTTCCTCTTCATCATTTAGTGTTATGTAGAGTACATTTAGGAACATCAGAGGATTTAATATTGCTAGCGTGTCTCTCTGAGCTCCTCAACCCCCTGGTGGTCCCGCTTCCCCGTCCACAAATCTACTCCACCTTCTGTTTGAGCTGAAGAACCGCCATCTTGATCTGGTGGAAGTCCTCGCAAGTGGCCGAGCACGTCCGCGCATTGATCACGTTGTCGGACTTCTCAAAGAGACGCGCTGCTGAGGGACGCAAGACGACACGGTGTTAGCTCACAGCCTTCTCCGCGGGGGCCCTGCACCTTCCACGTCAGGGAAAATGCGCAGAGAGACGGTCGCACCCCCACAGAGTCATGCAGGACCCCAACCCCAAAAGGGGATATTGTCACCCGCCTTGGTTGAATAATCGATTTGGATTGGTCAATGACAGCGTTCTACGGTCTGCTATTTCTGAATAGCATATAATGTAATCATTTAGTGCCACAGCATGTCATAATGAGATATTATTACATGGCTTTGTTGAACACTCGATTCGCGTCGGAGTCTTGCATAACTCTGTCAGGGTTGATTTCGCAATAATGATCGGCTCGCTGTACATTCTCCGTTACATATAACAGAACTCATGTAACAATGTTATCACCGCACAGAAACAATGGTAACTCCCCACAGAAACAATGGTATCTCCGCAGAGAAATAATGGTATCACTGTACAGAAACAATGGTATCACCGCACAGAAACAATGGTATCACCACACAGACTACAGTAACATCAAAGTCAAAAAGGGTACGTGAAATATGATAAAAGAGCTGACTAGCTGTGTTGGCAGTGAGTGACAGGGGTGCTGTAGATAAACATGGTAATGTTGTCGCTCCCTGAACCCTGGGATGGCGGGTCAGTGAACATCGCAGAGAACGACAGACGGCCCGCTCTAGTAAACGTGTCAGCGAGTAGGGGCACTGACCCAGCTGCCTCGGTACCGACCACATACCTCGCCTCTCTGGCAGGTCAGCCTGACGGGCCTACACAGAACCTCCCATGGGAACACTACAGGGCCTGGGTCACAACACTTTAAATATGTTTTGATGTGCCGTTTTCTCAAGCTGGGAGTGGAAGTAGACTGTGGCTAAGGTGGAGGGCAACTCATGGAGACAACCCATGCAACCCATGTCTTTCTCCCAGGAAAGGTGTGGCAATGGTATGCCAATTCCTGCAACCCATGTCTTTCTCCCTGGAAAGGTGTGACAAAGGTATGCCAATTCCTGCAACCCATGTCTTTATACATGGAAAGGTGTGACAAAGGTGTGACAAGTGCGTGTGTGTGTGTGTGTGTTTAGGGGTGGGGTTGGGGTGAAGCTTTTATTTCCCAACCCAATAGACACCATCAAAAAGCTAGGTTTGCCTCCTCGTGTCTAGACACAGTTGAGTGGAGGTGGGGGTCACGGTGCTGTGAGGAGAGAGTGTCTCCGTTCTGCTTCTCCACAGCCAACGGCGGGTCCGTGGAAGTGTTCCATAACACCGGCTGCTCAGCGCTACGGTCTGTCTGAGTAGCGGAAGACGAGCTCGCAGGAGGAAGGAGCGGTACGTTCAGCCTCTGAACGCTCCGTTTCCTAGCAAACCCTTTTTTTAAAAACTTCCCTGCTCCATTTCTAATGTTTGTTTCGGAGGCATCAGGCAAATCAAAACAGACAGAGAGTCGAGGGGTTAGCGCAGTCTGTATTTGGAGAGGGAGAAGCATTTTGACAGGTTGTGAAGGGGCTCCCTGTGTAATGACTACCAGGTGTCTGCACTCCCAGTTCTCATCACGATCAGATGTGCCCTCTGGAGTCAACGCCGCGAGAGAACGTCTCCTAAAAATAGGTTCCCACCTCTCTCCCCCATGGTGCAGGTTCTCCCATCCTCCTCCAGGAAGTAGCCCGTCTCACACTCACACCTGTAGCTCCCCACAGAGTTGATGCAGTTCTGGGTGCACACCGTCTCGTTCCTGCTGGCACACTCGTCGATGTCTACGCAGTGGCGGGTGCGGGAGAAATGAAGGGGGAACGAGAGAGAGATGAAGGGGGAAAGAGAGAGATGAAGGGAGAACGAGAGGGAGATGAAGGGAAAACGAGAAAGAGAGAGACAACAAGAGAGAGCGAGAGAGGGACACGAAGGACGAACAGAAGAATAAATACATAACGCCGCATTTGCTCGCTTGTTGTGCTTTGGTGGTTGCTGGCGAGAGTGCTGAAATGTGCTGAAATGAACAACTAAATACCTGACACATGGCATTGACAGAGTTGCTGTTACAATAATAACCAGCATTCAAAGAAACCTGAAACCAGAAGCCTTTATGTACTGGACAAGAGTCATAACATTTATTCTATTACGGCCTAGTATTTGTGGCAACGATGTGGCTGTATCAGGTTAAGTGTGTTACTAGGCTAACCTAGACAGTATCATAGGTGTAGTGCGCTACTAGGCTAACCCAGACAGGATCATAAGTGAAGTGTGCTACTAGGCTAACCCAGACAGTCTCTTAGGTGTAGTGCGCTACCAGGCTAACCTAGACAGTATCATAGGTGTAATGTGCTACCAGGTTAACCTAGACAGTATCATAGGTGTAGTGTTCTACCAGGCTAAGCAAGACACTATTATAGGTGTAGCATGCTACCAGGCTAACCCAGACAGTATAATTGGTGTAGTGTGCTACCAGGCTAACCCAGACAGTCTCATAGGTGTAGTGTGCTACCAGGCTCACCCATACAGTAGGGCTTCTCTCGGTTCCTGTGGCGTTCTCGGTCGTAGCGGTAGCCTGGGTAACAGGTGCACACAATGCGGCCGAAGTGGTCGGTGCACTGCTGTTCACAGGGGGCGCCGGCACACACGTCGTAATCTGCAAAAACCCATCAGGCTGCGTTTAAGTGGGGTCAGATCTAATCACTCCCCTCCAACTAGATTAATTAACTTGAAATACGTCTGTTTTGATTAAACGTAACAATGCCTTTCATTCCATGATTACAATAATAGAGCAATGATTGCCGTAGAGTATTAAAACATATTTTTGGGCTGCCACAGTATGCATGCAAATTCCAAACACCCTGGCAAAACAACAGAAATACCACAGTGATGAAATCATACTTTAAACTATCTCAATTAAAAGCCTGACTTTCTTACTGTTCCATAATGGTTAAAACAACAGAAAATCAATGAAAGGTTTTTACTTTAATGTTTTAGTAAGATAAAAGGATACCTTCAGTAATGAACTGGCCCAGAAAAAAATTAAAGCCCTTAAAACATTGCTACCTGAAAAATATCAAACAAAATCAAACACAAAAAAAAAATCTTCCAGACATCTTCAAAAGGCTAATGTCTTGACCCCACATTACGTTTTGGTTGTATTTAAGAGGATCTCCAACCATAAATACAGTTGAGATATTTCAGTTTTCAGAGGATGGCTCGACCTGGTCTGTTTTGAAGATTATCTTCTTCTGATGCGATTCCCACATCCACAGCAGAAGCCTGCTCAGACAGTGGAGATGCCAGGTCCTAGTCTGGCAGGCTGTGGTTAGGTGCCTCGGTTCACATGACAGTTAATTCCTACTTAGGAACTACTACTTGATACCCCCCAGCTGGGATGTGGTGGGGATGTTCATTAGCCAGATTCGGGGTTATAAAACCATGTATCACCACCAAAATTACTCTGGTAGGTGGATGTTCTGTGGATTTATGTTGCCTGGTACGCACATGATCACCGAAATAAAAAACCCAAGGAGAGGTTTTTGAGGCAATATTTTACGACGCTACAAACTAACCATAAGTATTCATGGTGCGTGCATGATAATGACCACATATCCTTCTAACGCTGACTCAGTGCAAGCTCACATTAAAGTGATCCCAGCTGTCTGTTCAAAGGCCAATCCCAGTACAACGTGACATCACAGCTATGCGGTCATGGTGTCTTTGATGTCTTGCGGTGGAGCAGGGCTGAATACGGGTGGGCCAGGCCATAGCTTGCAGCTCTGACACAGGTGCGATGGGGAGGGAAACTGTTAAAAAACCTGCCAGGTTGGTTGTTTAAGTGGCCCTCTCCCAGTCTTCCCCCTGTGTGGTCTACAGGTTCCCCTGTTCTGCTCTGCTCTAATCCTCTTTAGATGATGGTGATGGTTGATTGAATAATTCAGCGTGTTGCCAGACTTCGCTCCATTCCATTATGATGATATCCAGCCCCTACATGCAGTTGCTCATTCCTCCCCACTGATCTGGTGTCCTTGCTTGAATGAAACAGATCCTGCGAAACAGTGCCATCAGAACTGAAAGCACGAACAAATGCAGTCCTGGTTTAATCGTGTTTAATGCAAAACAATGCGTCAGTGTTTTGGAACATCCTGTGCTTGAAAGCACAATTGGCTGTTGTGCTGTCAGCTCCTTCTGGTACTTGTAATAATCATAACATCATTGCACTTGAACAAACACTTTCCCCCACAAAACTGTGGAGTTGTATACTCCCTGTTCATCCCCCCTACAAGCCCTCTGATCTGCACACCAGCAGATGGATATTTACTGCCTTCAGAGGGGGGCGTGGAAGCCTCCCTTCCTGCACTTCAGTTTCCCAGCAGGGATTTGAACCTGCGACAATCTGATTCTGAGTCTCTGCCGCCTTTCCGCACCGTCACCCCTGTGACGCCGTCTAATTTAGTGGCTGAACAGATCCGTACTTGGGAGACACTCCAGGTCTGTGGAGGGAGCTGGATGTGGATCTGCAGGGGTGAGTGTTTTGCATGCGTGTGTATGTGCAATGTATGTGTGTGTGTGTGTGTGTGTGTTTCTGAGTGGATGTAAGTGAGTGTGTGTTTAGGGGGGGTGCATATCTGATGGAAAGGCTATTCCAATAAAGACCCACAAATCTCAACTCGAAGGCTGGCGATTGTGACCTGTTCCAGACTGGGAGATCTCTGATTCTAACAGGCCTTTCTGATGTTACGTAAGCTAGTTCCAAAGACTTATGCACACTCTGCACGTGCCCCCTCATGCATGTGCACGTGCACACCCTGAGAGAGTTAAACTGAGGATGGCTTCATTTGACCCACTACATAATCTCACCATAACATCCCAGGGAGGACCGAAATACACCAGCAAACAGTCCGCTTGGAAAAATAACCAGCCAGTCAAATGTCCACAAGAAAACAAATAGATAGCATCAATAAGATGAAAGGGCCGGCGTGCCGTGTTACTGGAAATGGGACACTCCATCCGTGTTGATCATTTTCAGCATTCCAAAGACTTTTTGTAGAAGGCTGAAAAATATGGCAATCTAACAAAACGAAATCCTCCACATAACAGATCGCATTGCAACAACAAAAACCATCAGGAGTCCTCAAGCTTTCAGATACCAAGGCTCGTTTTAAACATCAAATTGCTTTTTCCCTCCCGAAATTAAACAATACACGAGACCATCTTTTTTCCGTGCTCGATTATTAGAACCCTGAGGTCATCCATACAGATAAGGGGAGGTGGTTGGATGGCAGGGAAAACACTGAACAAAGATTGCGGCGATGCGGAGCTGCGCCTCCGAGCAGAAACCAGATGCGGAACGGTACTCTCGGGGACTGACACCAAGCTAGGATTGATTAGCCTGGGTCAACGCACTCAAGCAGTGAAACAGGCAATCCACTAACCCCAATACATGCTTCACAGAGAGGAGGGGGTGAAAGGGCTAAAGAAAACCTTATTAAAACCGGCCGAATTAAAAGTATACGCTAATACGCTAACCTCTCTGAAACAGAGAATGAACAAACTATAATGTTTCTAAAATGGAAAGCAGCTCTGCGTTTTTGGCGGTTCGTCCATTCTCGATGGGGGTTGGGCACACCAGGTACAAGGCCTCTAAATGACCTCCATACGTTGTTCCAGCTTTGAAACAGAGCTTGATTGAGCTCTAGCGCCCAAGTGACTTTGTCTCTGTCCAAACAGCTGTCCTAGTCAATACTGCCCATCGATTCCTCCACGAGCCACTTAATATTACACTTCACCTTCCTGTGAGCTGTTAAGACTGACTGGGCAGTAGATCTATATTGCTCCCAAGGGAAATGAGACACAGGAACAATCAAATGGCTGGCATGAAGCCCAGCTTTGCGTCACATCGCTGTTAAAACACATCGTTTTTGTTTTCAAGCAGTGCTTCCACACTGGTCCTTGGCATGTTCACTGGGCCTCTCTGTGGACAAGCACAGCTATCTCGAAACACCTGTTGTAAATTTCATCAATATTCATGATGGACGATCAGTTAGAATTAAGAGGTGGATGAGGATATCCGAAACTACCACTTCTACAGCACTCATTTACACTTACTTATACACACACGTGCGCACACATACACACACACACAGATGTCTGTTCCTACTATGGCAATACAAGGCCAGTCACAGGCAATTTTAGACTGCTCTGCCACCTGTACTTTCTTTCATTTTAAGGTGATTTCACTTTCAGTGGTGATCTGTCTCATGTTTCAGGGGCCCCATGAAATCCAGACACAGATTAGCTTGACCTTAGTTCCCCTCAGTTAGCTATAAGAACTCTAATTACCTCATAAACATTCGTAGGACCTCCACTAAACAAACACACAGCTCTCGCCTGGTCTGCAGAACATTACACACACACGCACGCACTCACACACACAGTCAGTCCTACACACGAGACTGCACAGATTCCTGGTGAGACTCCAAGCGTCCTTGAGACAGGTATGTACGTTCAACCTCGCGCCACCTTCTTTGACTAATTAGCCAGCCTCGTTCTCCCCCAGCAGGCCGTTTGCTCAGACAATGGCTCATAAACACAGTGGATCACAGTCTCACTTAGCAAGAGGAGCTGTGGAGATGCAGCTGAACTGT
>JAVQJY010059743.1:0-10047 GCA_036025375.1 Retropinna semoni | reverse complement strand
CTAACCCACACTACGACCACACACTAACCCACACCACGACCCCACACAACAACCCCACACCAACAACACCAACAACAACAACAACACCAACATTACATCATCAACAGGAAGAGTTAGTTTTATCTGCATGTCTAAAAGGTGTCACATGTTGCCAGAGAGGAATTAGCTTGATCAAAGGCCTCAGATGTCGCCCACATCTCTGCTGCTTAGACATCACTGATCCCCCTGCAAACGACTATCACAGTCTGTGGATGCACGCCCAGTCTCTCTGCTCCCCCTCTACCACGCACGCACACACGCACGCACGCACGCACGCACGCACGCACGCACGCACACACACACACACACACAAATAAGGAGACACAAACAGACCAGACACTACCACAAAGCATGTGCACACACACAAACACAAATAGAAAGTACACACACACACACACACACACACACACACACACACACACACACACACACACACACACACACACACACACACATTGGGATGCGAGGGATCAGTCCAGCGCCAAATGTGTGTGTTGAAAACAGAGTGGATTACTGCTAGAGATGATCTCATTGATCTCAGATGATGCCACTGAAGGTTAGAGTCCTGCTCGGTCCGGCTTGGCCCGGCTCCTCGGTCCGGCTTGGCTCGGCTCGGTCCAGCTCGGCCCGGCTTCTCGGTTCGGCTCGGTCCAGCTCGGCCCGGCTCCTCGGTTCGGCTCAGTCCGGCTCAGCCCGGCTTCTCGGTCCGGCTCCTCGGTCCGGCTCGGCCCGGCTCGGCCTGGCTCCTCGGCTCGGCTTCTCCGTCCAGCTCGGCTCGGCTCCTCGGCTCGGCTCGGCCCAAGTCCACTGCCCCTCAGCCTGTACGTCAGCCTCCCAGTTCCCTGCATCCTCAGCCTGACCACCAAGTAGATGAACCAGGGACAGCTGTCTCTCACCAGCCGAGATCTCATGTTCAGAGCGGCTCACTGCAGAGCCCTTCCACGGCCCCCCTCTCAGCAGAGCCCTTCCACGGCCCCCCTCTCAGCAGAGACCTGTGTAATGGTTCTGCTGATAAATGACCAGCTGTCAAAAACCGAGGTGGACAGGGAATGAGAGTGCTAAATGACTTGATGGAGTAAAAGCCAGTGTTTCTGGGGGTTTTTTTTGTGTGGCTTTTTTCTCTCTCCAGTGAGGCTTTGAGAGGGAGTGGGATAAATGTAATAAATGTGGTCTATCGTGCTTTTGGCCACGTCTGCCCAAAGTCCTTTCATTTGTTTAGCTTTCCTTTTTTTCCCCCCCCCATCTTCTTTTTTTGTTGTTGTTTGGCACCTGGCTGGGAGTCAGCGCATCTTCAGGGGTCAGAGGAGGCTCTTTGAAAGCATCTTGAGGTGTATTATTGAAAGACAAAGCCCAGCGCCCTTCCAGTGCGCATCACCAGAGAGAGGTGGCTACCATAACAACGGATGAAAAGGAGCAGGAGTAGAAAGAACCTCTCAGCCCTCCGAGGCGCCGAGACCTCGCTTCGCACAGGAGCCTCGTGGCGAGGCAGAAACATGCCTGCCTCCCCTTTCAGGAACTGGAGGAGGAGGTAATTAAGAGAGGGAGGGAGGGAGAGGGGTGTGGAGGAGGGGCTAGGGTCGTGGAGTCCGACGCCCAATGAGAGAGAGAGAGAGAGAGAGAGAGATAGAGAGAGAGAGCCAGGGTACCTCGCTCTGCTAATGTACCTGAATCGTGTAAAGTAAATCTCCATCTCCAGGACCTGCTTATCTCTCCTCCTGCTCCTGTCCCTCTCTGACTCTGAGAGGCTTTTATCATGTCACATCACAGTATCATCCTGTGATCTATATTCAATTAAACGCCGCAGAGACGCGGCTGGAGGAAAAACAGAACCATTAGTCCATCGAATCCTCATCTCCAAACGGGCGCCACTGACCTTCAACTGAACACCCAGGAGTAGAGGAGAGGAGAGGAGAGGAGAGGAGAGGAGAGGAGAGGAGAGGAGAGGAAAATGGAGGAAGAGGACTGGTGAGAGAGTAGAGGAGAGGAGGGGATCGTGAGTAAAAGATATTGTATGGAAAGTATTGTGTTTGTAAAGTTGCTGTACTAGGTGAGGAGACAGGAGTCTGCATGTGGTTCCAGGGGGAGTAGGAGAAGGACATCAGGCCCCTGTAGGGTCGCCCTGGGGACTGGCTGGGTCTTCGCCCTGGGGACTGGCGGCGTCCATGCTGGATGAAAATACTGGAGAATGATGGGGAATTACACCAAACGATTGGTAGACATACAGAGGGGACCAGCGAGAGGGGGCAAGTGTTTTGTGAATGTACAATGATTTCTGGACACACTAGATGGAGAGAAATGAGAAAAAGATAGATAGGGATGAAGAGAAAGAGGAAGACAGAGTAAAAGACAGAGGGAGAAACAGAGACGGATAAAGAACAGAAAGAAAGAGAGGCAGAAATAGAGAAAGAGATTGAGAGAAAAGAGACAGAAGGAGACAGATTGAGAGAAAAAAAAGAAAGAGAGAGAGAGTGGATAAGATGCCTGTGTGTCATGTCCGCACCAGTTCCTTCTTAAGGACGTGAGTGGCAGAGACAGAGTGTCGTGACCAGATGCCAATGCACTAGCACCACCTAGAGGGCACCAGGAGAACAACACGGACCGTGCGCAAGGTAACAACGGACAACGAGGGCATTCACTGAAACAGCCTCACAGAGTTAGACTGGTTCAAGGCCATCTAATATTCCACTATTATTCAGAATGCAATGTTATTCAGAATTATTCCGCCTGAAAATTCAGACTTAAACCTCATTCGAAAGGAGCATTTTCCAACTGAGACATCTGGGTTATTCCGCTATAATTTTACAAGCTTTAAATGAACATCATTTAAAACACGCGTCTCCTTTCTTCTTTTTTCCAGCGCAGTTGCAGTCTCTCCAGTAGCAGAGACAGCTGGGTTTTGACCAGGACAGTAGAAACGGGAAAAACAAGCATGCAGTCAACAGTCTCTATTGGGTTCTGACCAGGACAATAGAAACAGTCAACAGTCTCTACTCGGTTCTGACCGGGACAGTAAAAACTGTCAACAGTCTCTACTAGGTTCTGACCGGGACAGTAGAAACAGTCCACAGTCTGTACTGGGTTCTGACCAGGACAGTAGAAACAGTCAACAGTCTCTACTGGGTTCTGACCTGGACAGTAGAAACAGTCAACAGTCTCTACTGGGTTCTGACCAGGACAGTAGAAACAGCCAACAGTCTCTACTGGGTTCTGACCGGGACAGTAGAAACAGTCATCCGTCTCTACTGGGTTCTGACCGGGACAGTAGAAACGGGAGGCGCAAGCGTGCAGTCTGCAGGGAGGGTCCTCCAGGGGATGGTATGATACCAACACCTCACACTGGGAGACTGGGAGGGAGAGGCAGCTGCTGACCAGGAGGGAGCAGTGTGTGTGTGTGTGTGTGTGTGTGTGTGTGAGACGTGTGTGTGTGTGTGTGTGTGTGTGTGAGACGTGTGCGGGCAAGAAGATGAGCAGAAAAAGAGAGACGGAGAAAGAGAGACAGAGAGTGAGTGAGTGAGTGAGTGAGTGAGTGAGTGAGTGAGAGAGAGAGAGAGAGAGAGAGACAGCTATAGACGGAGGTTCTGATCACTCGTACGCGTGTGCATGCGCCATCCTCTTGGCTGTGCATTCCAAGGGTTCCGTTTCATTTCCAACAAGCGTCTCTCCAGCAGCCGGTAATATCAATGACGATCTGCACCCCTTCCCCCGACACAATCACCCCTGATGGCACATGAGTGCCATGGGATGAGACAGAGGAGATCACCCCATCACTGCTCTCCAGAGTTATCCTGCGCAAAGAGCATTCAGGATAAAATGAGTTTGTGTGCACGTGTGTCTGTGCGTGCGTGTGTGTATATGTGTGCGAGCGTGTATATATGCGTGTGTGTGTGTATATGTGTGCGCGTGTGTATGTGTGTGTATGCGTGCATGCGTGTGTGTATTGATAACCGCCGGCACTAGAGATATCAATCTAACCCCAGCACCCGGGTCGGCCCAGCGCTCCGCATGAGCCGTAGGGTCTCCATGGAAACCCGCTGCCAAGAAGATGAAGACGCGCAGAGCCGCTCCGTCCCGTCTCAGAGGACCTGATTGGGCCCAGCTGGAAGATGATGGAACGCCATCGCCACCAGTGTCGGCCAATCATTGCCTGCGAAGAGACGTCTGCCGCCCTCCAGAACGGTGGCAGGTGATTGGAGGGCTGACGATGGGGGGTGGAGGCAGACGATAAGGGGGTGGGGGGCTGAAACGGACAGGAACCAGGAAGACGGTTGTGCGGCGGGCCTGGGGTGAGGTGCTAATGGAAGGCGCCCCCTACTGGCCTAGGTGGAAGCAGGCGAGGACCCTCATCCTATCAGGCACCCGTAGAGGATACTAAAGGGTCTGATCAACACCATGTGTAGGACCCCCGCCCCGCGTGGCGCTGAGTGGTCCGTGTGTCGGGGTGTAAATGCAGTATTGATCAGCGGTATTGATCAGCTGTATTGTAGGGGAGGGGTACAGCGCCTACAACTATGTGGCGTTAGGTAGCGTTTAACATGCAGTGTTTGTTACATTTGGCAGCAGTTAGGTATTTGTTTTACTCACTTAACGATTAATTGCCTTAACAATCATTCATTTTAATTGTGGTCAGAGTCAGGATCGGTATCTGGAATCCATTCTGCTGGGTTATTTGATGTCCTTGAGAAACACTTTGTCAATGCCAGCTAGTCAACCTACCTCTCTCTCGCTCTCCCCTCACTCTCCCTGCTTCTGTCTCGCACGCACGCACGCACGCACGCACGCACAAGCTCGCGCACACATGCAAGCGCACACACACGCACGCGCACACACCCACCCGCACACCCACTCGCACGCACGCACGCTCGCGCACACACGCACGCACACACACGCAAGCTCGCACGCACATAGTTGACAACTGCAGGTAAGGGCCATGAAAACAAGAACGAAAAACAAACTCCCACTGAAAAGAAGAAAAAAAAAAACATCTGCACTACCTACCTCCCAGCTTTGAACAACATGAATCCCCATAAATATCTCTCTCAAGATATTTTATTTTTATCTCTATGTAAAAGGAACAACCCTGGCTCCCGTTCTGACTGAATTTCAAGAGTGAAAAGACACAAAGACCGACCGCACCTGCAGACGATGTCTCACTCACGCTACAGGCAAAGGTAGCCCTTTATTATCACACATCTACTTATTAGACCATCTGAAGGTGCATTAAGGAAGATAAGTTGGACAGAAGGTAGAGAGAGAGAGCAGTTTCCAGGGGAGGTCGGAGGTGTACAGATGTTGACCGTCACCCTGGACAGATTCCGGGATGCAGAACTTCCATAGTGCTCCAGAGTGCCAGTCTCGACCCCCCCTGCAGAGAGTGGACACTGAACGACTCAGTCTCGACCCCCTGCAGAGAGTGAACACTGAGCGACTCCCTTCCTCAGCTGGCCTACCAAGTGAAAAATATCTCTCTCAAGATATTTTATTTTTATCTCTATGTAAATGGAACAACCCTGGCTCCCGTTCTGACTGAATTTCAAGAAAGAAGGCTTCCACACCGCCTCGCCTTCCATGCATCAAGGGCAGACGGGACCTCGGAGGGCCCCCACTGAGACCAGGGGGTTGAGGCTTCAGTTGGCGCCGTTCATTGCGTATTAGTGGGTGTTTCCTGACCACACTCTGGACCAGGGAGCTTATATTTCCCCAGCCTGCAGCTGCTAGCTCCCGGTCATAACGGCACAGGGGGGACATATGCCTGGTGCTTACCAGCTTGGAACATACATGACACACGCATGCCCTGACTCACAAGTACATGCACCGGCAGGTGAACTTGCGCGCGCGCGCGCGCACGCACGCACGCACGCACGCACGCACACACACACACCCGCCAGTAAAATCATACTGTAATTAACTTTTCCTGGAGTCTAGTAATGATGTTGGGCGTGTCTACGGGTCTCAAAGCCTGTCTAAGGGTTCCACAGCCTGTCTAAGGGTTCCACAGCCTGTCTAAGGTCCCCAGACCTGTCTACCGGTTATGGGTTTACAGGTTACAGAACCTGTCTAAGGGTTCCAGAACCTGTCTAAGGGTTCCACAGCCTGTCTACGGGTTCCAAAACCTGTCTAAGGGCCACTGCCAGTCCCTCTTCATTAGAATGCGTGGCTACTTCTGTTAACACATTCCATTAAGATAGCTGTCTTGTAATTATAAGATAAAGAATTTTTCACAAGTGCCGAGATGCAAAATTAAAATTTTGCTGCCCCATCTGTCTTGTTTTCTCTCTGTAAATAAAAAGGTAATACGCTTGAGAAATAGCCAAAAAAAAAGTGTATTTGAAGGCAGCTGCTGCTGTTTTATCACACTCTGATGTGTGCAAACAGAGGCTGCTGCCTGCCGACACACCAAAGGAAAGTGGATTGTAGGTGCCCTTGTAAAGCTCGGATGAATTAAAGGCCATCTATTCACAAAGAGGAAATTATGAGGCGAAAAACGAGGTAGAAAGAAGGCGAGAAGGAGCGAAGGAAGGGACAATACTTGAGAGGAGGAGAAAAAAGAAAAAGAAAAAAAAAGGCCAAGCTGTAATTTTCCGTTGGAGAGATACGGCCGGTAAATTGAACCGCGAGGCTGAAGTGAACGTGGTGCACTGGAGACAGGTTCAGCCTACATAATGAAGCACTGACCATGGATTCTGTCCACAGAGCCACTGCTGGAGCAGCCAGGGCCCCGAAGCCGTCAGAAAGCTGCTTAGCATCTATAATGCTGGACAAACAGCTACGGCGCACTCCCTCCGAAAGAAGAAAAAAAAAAAAAGATTATTCATCTCAGAAGCGTGTCGGCTTAAAACCCCCAGCCCTGTGCGGGACCTAGCCTCACCTACGCAGGTCTGTGTGGGGCGCATCGTGTGCCCCCCCCCCACCACACCCCACACCCCCGTATAGACACTATCTATTCCTGTGTGCTTCCCAGCTCAGCCTGACTAAAGAGCCAGCTGTACTAGCGTCCCTGATGAAAGCCCCCTTCCACTCAGTTGGGTCCTTTGATTCCGCGGGCCTGCGGTATCAGACCCCACGGGGAAGAGCGGGGGTGGGGGTGATTGTACACCAGCTCGGATGCGGCAGACGAATGCTAAAACGTGGGACGGCGCTCGCGGCTCCGTATTTCACCAGCGTGAAGAATAGGCAGATGATGAATGAATGGTTATGAATATCATGAATTGGTGGGGTAAAACAATTAAAGACTGAAGCACTTTAAGGTCCTCAGTGACAGAATACACTTGTCTTCCAAGGTTTCAGGCATTCTGACACGTTGTCATGTCCTCATGTCTCATAGTTTCATTTCCTCCTGTCTCCTTCTCTCTCTCTCTCTCTCTCTCTGTGTGTCCGTCTGTCTCTCTCCGTCTGTCTCCCTCTCTTTCTCTTTATCCGTCTCCCTCTCTCTCTCTCTCTTCTTCTCTCCCTCTCTCTCCCCGCGACTGTATCTCTCTCTGGCTCTCTCGCTCTGCGTCTCTCTCTCTCTGCGTCTGTCTCCCTATCTGTGTCTCTCTCTCTCTGTGTCTCTCTCTCTCTCTGTGTCTCTCTCTCTCTCTCTACCACTCTAAAGCAAAGACACCAGGGAGTCTGGACAAGTCATAGTGAAGACAACAGCCTCTCAGAAACAGCCAGGGCCCATATGGAGACGAGAAAACAATGTGCTGTAGACCCGATATTAAATAGCACGGGCAGCAAATGGAAAATGATATTAAGATGTGCTTAACACAACTTAATACACTAACCACACACTCTGCCTTGCTCTTCTCCAATAGGCTGCAGTAAAAACAAAACGAACACTCTAGCAGCTAATGAAAGCCAATAAATCATCAAAGATAAACGCAATCACATCTGAAATACAGCGTTGCCTCGCCCCTTTGCAAAAAACGAAACTTTCGGCTTTTCAAGAGAGCAAACGTGTGATTCCATCAGCTTCCATGGTTTTACTGCTAGGAGCTTGAAGGGTACTCTGTGGTCTTCGTTACTCTCACCTTATAATCTTCTCACACAATCTTTCTGTCTCTTTACTTCTAACAGCCGTGGGTGGTCTGGCCCCGAGGCCCAGAATATGGATTTCTGTACCAGGATTTGTTCTCCTCTTCCAAAGAATGCCGCTCCTACCACAATCAAAGTCCTTGAGACGCAAGCAGCTTTTTTTGAAACGCTCCATCTAACCTGACACACAGCTTTTCGTCTCACCGAGGCATTCATTCAAAATGCATCAGGATAAAAAAAAAACATAAAATAAAAAGTTTCATTTAGGCTTCAAACTTCCAACGCTCAAATTAAAGTTTCCCACCAAAAAAAAGAAAAAAAAAGAAACCCCGTTAGGAATTAATCTGATCATCACAAATGGGCGCAGGTACTCGCGTCACTGTTCGAACGAGGGGGATAAAGAAACGTTACGTTTAAGTTCTCAAACTTCCCACTGTAGTGATGAAGAATCAGCGTACGGCTTCATTAACCTCCTGGGAAGCCGTCTCCGGCTCTTCGGGGGAGTTAAGGGCCGTACGTCTGAGTGTGCCTAATTACAGGTGACACAGAGAAGGGGAGGGAAAGCAGAGGTGGGAAATCAAAGATCTACTTAATACCCGCAACTTTTTTAAATGGCAGAAAAATGAGACGGAAGGTGTTTGAATTAAGGGGATAAGCCCAGGGTGGGGGAGTTAGTCTATCCTTGAGGTATTAGCACGGGAGATAATGTAGAGGGCAGGCATTTTGTACTCCATTATGAGGTCCTAATCCTGCCGACTTAAACCCTGATCAGGGAACAGCTTCCCTCACCTGTGCAGCAGAGCAAGGCCTTCCGTCTCACACGCTAGGAAAAAACTAAACTCCTCTGAATTTTTAAAAACCATTTCAGATTTAGACCCAACTTTGAGAGAGACTGGGAGAGAAAGAGAGAGACTGGGAGAGAAGGAGAGAGAGAGAGAAAGACAGAGAAAGTGGGAGAGCCTGAGGGGCACTCCAATATAATAAATATCAAGAGGTTCAATTAAAATAAATAAATACATTTAAAAGACATGAACAGAATGTAGAGGTCTGGGATGGTGGATTGTGGGGCCGCGGCGTCTTTGCGCTGGCATTAAAAGATTAGGCAGAGATCCAGCCAGGGTTTAGAGGAGAGGGGGTGATGGATAGCGTTTAATACTGGAGCGAGACCTGCTGGGGACGGGCCCTGATAAATCGCTAGATGGAATCTCAGGATGTATTGACACAGAATCTGTAATGAGCTTGACATTTAGGGGGACCTGCTTCAGTCCTGTTTCTGCTCTCCTCATAGCTTCTGCAGAATAGCAAAAGGAAGCCCTGAAACACATCTGCGCACGTACACACACACACACACGTACACACGCACGCACGCGCACACACACGCACACACATTTGCCCACACATACCTGCGCACACACACACATACCTGCGCGCACACGCACACACACACACATCTACGCACACGTCAGACGCACACGTCAGACGCACCTGCACACACGCGCTGCTGGCCCACTTCCCCGAGTCTGGTAGGTGTCTTCAGCGCCCCACTGCAAGCAAAGGCAGGTCAGAGCTGAGAGATGATCAGCTCTGGCTTCAGAATTGGCTCGTAAAGACAGAGACGCCCTGGGCCTCGGGTACTTTCAGCGCCGTCGCTACCCTTGAGAAGCTCGTCGTGAGAGAGCGCCAGTGAGCAGTCAAAGACATGCAGGGGTGACCGGTGGGTTGATCGCTGGTCGCGTGCATCTCAGCACAGAATCTCCTGGAACGTCTACGTACAGGCGCTCCCATTTCTCAAAATAAAGAAAGTAAAGAAACAAAGCAAGCCCAGTGCGATTGTTGGCCGCAGTTTTAATGAGCGAAGACGTTTTTTAAGAAGGCTTTTTTTGAGTGCGTGTCCTATTCAGGGGGGAATTTGTCTTGTGCAAGACTACACCAACACCATCTCGTATGTGAAAGACCCATGGTTCTTGTCTCATTGGCGCACAGAACAAAAAAAAA
>JAVQJY010057035.1:0-14081 GCA_036025375.1 Retropinna semoni | reverse complement strand
ACACACACACACACACACACACACACACACACACACACACACACACACACACACACACACATATACTCTCTCTCTCTCTCTCTCTCTCTCTCTCTCTCTCTCTCTCTCTCTCTCTCTCTGTCCCTCTCTCCCTCTTTCCATTTTCCATGTCTTTCCGACCACAATTTTCTTTTCCTTGGCTGGTTTCTCTCAGAGCCATTGCCAACCTCAGGACAGCAACACACTGCCCACACTGGCCTCCCTCACCCTGACCACTGCTGCTACCGCTGCTACTAATGGCGCTGCTCACAGTGCTGCTCACATTGCTGCTAACAGTACTGCTAACACTACGGCTACCGCTGCTGCTAACACTACGGCTACCGCTGCTGCTAACACAAGGCTACCGCTGCTGCAACACTACTTCTAACACCGCTGCTAACACTACGGCTACCACTGCTGCTAACACAACGGCTACCGCTGCTGCAACACTACTGCTAACGCTAATGCTAACACTACAGCTACCGCTGCTGCTAACACTACGGCTACCGCTGCTGCTAATGCTGCTGCTACCGCTGCTGCTATTACTACAGCTGACACTACTTCTATCACTACAGCTTCCGCTGCTGCTAACACTGATGCTAACACTGCTACTACTCACACTGTGTGGATTAGGATGACAGGGGGATAGAGACAGTCAGAGTCAGAGATGGAGAGAGAGCGCAAGACAGAATACATGAGCCATGTGTTAGTTGTCCTTGTCTCTGTGTCTGTGTACGAGCTGGGATTCACAGACGTGCCTCTGAGCAAACAGACTCTGTTTTTTTCGCTGGTCATTGTCTTCCTTTGATGAAAGCTTTATTGGTTTGTGATTCATTCACGCAAGTCCCCCCAGGGCCCCATGAAGACTTTAATTTAAAAAGATGTATTTATAACTCGGCATTAAAATGATGTTCCATGAAGCTCTCTTAAACCATCAGATGGTTTAGGTCTAGAGTGGAGAGGAGGAGGAGACGGGGTAAGAGAGGAGAGTGGAGGAGTGGAGCAGATGGTGGAAGAGTATACTGTTAGAAAGAAGAGGACACTGCATCTTCTGCCGCATATAAATTAATATAAGTAAAACAGAACTGGACTTTCTCTCTCATTCTCTCTCCCTACTTCTCTCTTTCTATTTCCTTTTCTGACTCTCCTTTTCTCTCTCTCTTTCTCCCTCTCTCTCTCTCTCTCTCTCTTTCTCTCTCTTTCTCCCTCTCTCTCTTTCTCTCTCTCCATCTCCGCCACCTTTTTCTTTCCCGCGTCTCGGCGACACGACCGTAAAACAAACAAAAACCTAAACCCTGAGCTGACACCAAGGCCCGCCAGCACGAGAGGAGGAAGTGGAGAGGAGCGCTGTAGACAGCTCCTTACAAACGATGGATGGTTCTGGGTGGTTCTCCCCAGTGGAGATGCCTCTCCTCGCTGTCACGGATGGAAGACTCCGGACTCGCTCCCGATCAGCTCTGACACTACCAAGCCTCTCCCATCGCCAGCTTCATCCCACCAGGGATGCCGGGGAATGTTTTCGATGCGGCTCAATATCTGAGCGGCAGTCGAGCTGGCTTCCTGCTTGGGGCCCTCCCCTCGGATGGGCTTCTTCCTGGTGGTGGTGAAGGCCTCTGGCTGGGAATGTCTACTTTACATGACAAGAAATACAGTATAAAGATATATTTATTATATCTTTACACAACAAGAGAAATGTATTCTATTCATTCTATTTATTGGAAGAGGAGAAGTGTTTTGAACCGAGCCAGGATTTGGTGTCTCCCAAGAAGGTGTTCTTGGAGAGCCCAGGAAACCACCTGGACGTCACCCCCACCCCCAGACGTTAGCTCAGCGAGGAGGCCGGTGGGCAGCGGGGACGTTGTGCCCTCGCGGCGTGAGTTAGCCTGACTCCCCGACGCCAACAGAGACGCCCTAGCGACTGCCCATGGGCTCAGCTGCTCATCCATGCCAGCGACCCGAGTTTTGAATCCCAGTGCGGAATCGTAGGGTTTATTCCCACAGTGAGGCGGACGAAGCTCAAAGCTCCCTGTAGCCCAGGAGGTGATTATAAAGAGAGGAAGGGAAGGAGGGAAAGAGGGAAGGGGAGGCTGAAGGTTTCCAGGTGTGCGGGGTGATGTATGAGCTGTGACACGGCTGCAGACCTCCAAAATGACTGGTACTGAGGGATGGAGGGATGAAGGGAGGGAAGAGAGAGAGAGAGCGAGAGAGGGGGAAAGAGGGAGGCCATCCATTCCAGAGGGATGTGTAGGTGTTAGTCAGGAGTGAGATAGGAACACTTCAGGAAGATCAAAGAACAATGACCGCCATTGGTCGTTGGATTATCAATCCTGGCAGCCCATTGGTTGATCACACCCTTCCCCCATCACCACTGCCACACTTCTGGCACCCGATAGGGTGGTGGGGTCGGCCCCGCCCCTCCTGCAGGCTCTCCGTAGCGCCTCACCCCCATGTAAGGAAGTGATGTCAGGAATGTTATGGCCCTGGGGGCCCATGCGCTCACTGCATACCGCTAGCCACTCCATGTTGACAATAATAGCTCTCACTCATGAGGTTATCATTATTTAAACAGGACGTTGTTTTCACTGGTTTCCTCACTGGCTTTCTGGAAGGTTCGGCGGGGGGGCGGGGGGGGACTGACTCCTTCATTCCACCCCGCTGATGTCCTATTGGTGGAAAACAAAAGTTCAAACGCATCCTCTTGCTTCCTCGCCGTTGTTGCCAGCAGTGCTAGTCTGACCCTCTTGTGTCGTAGCTGCACCGCTGATACCGGCCTACGTGGCCTGCCTCTCTGACCTGCTCCCCACCCAGCCCAAGGTGGACCTACCGTCTCCACTGACACCAGTCTACATTACCTGCTCACTTCTCTACTACATCTACTAACTACTTGGTTGGTAGGCCTCTTCCCTCTCCACCGTCCCACCCTGCGTCCGTCCTCCATCAGCAGGCTCAGAACCACTTCACACACACACACACACACACACACACACACACACACACATTCCTCTCTCCACCCGCCCTCTCATTGTTCTACTGAAGACGGCTGTAAGGAAACACAAAGCTCTCCCATCTCTGCTCGTGGTGAATGTGCGGTTGTCACAAATGTCAGTGAGGAAATGAGGGGCTTAATGAAAAGCCAGAGATGTGTTTTTGAGGCCTGTTGCCCCCCCCCCCCTTCTCTCCGCTCCCCGTCCGTCTTTGAAGAGGTATCATACGGGTTGGGGAGGAATTCCGGCCTGTCTGCTCGTCTGCTGCACTGAGCGACATCAGGGAAGGAAGAAAGAGCCGGGGAGCGAGGGGCTTTTTTTTCCATTTTCTTTACGCAACGCCTCTTTCTGACATTAAAAACACGTCTTGTCAGCATCAGAGAATCGATAAATAAATCTCGCTGGAACTTGAGCCGGTTCTTGTCAATGAAAACTTCAATGAGACACACACGGCCTTATCCTGGACGATGATGACGGTTTAAGTTGATCCAGACTGGATCTCTCCTTCCCCTCTCTCTCTCTCTTTCTCTCTGGTCTCACTCTCTCTCTGGTGTCTCTCTCTCCCTGGTCTCTGTCTATCCCTCAGTGCAGATTAGAAGAGAAGGGAGGTTTTGAGGTGAAGGAGGGCGGGGGGGAGAGGGGGACTATGGGAAACAGAAGTTTGTTTTCGGTCGCTGCCCCTTATTTCCATCATCTGATTACACGGACTTGCATCCACGCTGCGATGCGGAGGGGAGACGAGACGAGGGGGAACATGAGATCCATCACCTCTAAAACGCCCCCGCCTCTCACCCTCCACCATCACCACCACCCTTCACTTGTCCCCCCCCCCTCAGCAGCGGTTGACGTCAGGCTCTCGTCAGAAGAGATCAGGGCTGTCGTTTATCACCCTCTCCCTCCGTCCGTCATCCCTCGTTTCTTCGCGGCCAGCAGGCTGGCCTGCGTAGAAAGACGATATTTAAGAGACATCAGGAATCATGGAGCGGGAGAGGAGAGGCCAAGGACTCTGTCTTCCTAGGTTATTGGGGGTTGGAGGGAGGGGGGCGGCGTGCTTTTTTTCCCTTCAAGGGAAAGAAGATGTGTTTCCAGGCTTGTCGAGATACCAGGAGGATTGTTAAGGAGAGAGAGGGGTCGGTGGACCTTTCTCTGGGTCAGGTGACCGTGGGCTCCAATCCCATCCCTCCATCCAGAGCTGTGTTTGGGTCCGGGCCCCGTGGATTGGCCCCCTCAGCAGGATGCTGATCACCCTGTCACATGTGGTGACTGGTATCTCTGTACAAGACCTCTCTCTCTCTCTCTCTCTCTCTCTCTCTCTCTCTCTCTCTCTCCCCCTCCCTCATTTTGGTCCCTCCTCCTCCTGCCTCTGGACCATTAGCGGTGCCCAGATTGTTTCCTGATGACGTCTGTCTAAGTGTGGTCACTGTGGCAGAGGGAATCCGGGCTGCAACAAGGGGGGGGGTGACATGGGAATCTGTTTCAACCAACACCTGGGGTACGGGGGGGTGATCATGCCCTCCTGAGTATGTCCCCACAGTCCAGCATTCCACAGTCTGCAGGCAGATAGATGGAGAGTCACACAGTCTCACTTACAGACACTTACAGACTTACCCCCCCACCCCCCAAAAAGACTCTAGATACGTATTTTTATGTCCCGGTTCCCGCTCCTGCAGTTAACGGCTCAGCTGGCAGGATCACGGCGAGTCCCGCTCAGCGTTAAAACCGTTTCACACAGAGATGGAGACCTTCTGCTTTTCTCCTTCCCCTCGCCGGCTTCCCATGTGAATGTCCGACCTTATCGCCTCTTTAATACCGGCGCCCTCGTCTCCCCGGGTCCTCCAGAGCGGTGGATTGAATCAGGCGGCGGCGATGTTTATTGTTCCTGAGGTATTATCACAGAGCTTTAATGAAACGTGCGCTAACGCAAACACTTGAGCTCCTCGTTTTAGAATGCGGGCCCTCTCATTGGGGTTCAAACACACAGGTCCCATACTGGTCCCTCAAAGGGAGAGCTGAATGTTGGAATTTGCAAAACATGGCTTTCAAGTGCACAGATGTCCAGGAAAAACACACACACTCACACACACTCTGTTTTAGAAACACTGACAGACACACACTCACACAGGCTTTCTCTGAGATACACACACACACACGAGTGCACACAGAAATGACTAAAGCGAGGAGGTATGCAGTAATCATGGTGTCGAGATGTTGCGTCCACATCTCATACCGCCTCATCAGTGTGATGTTCCTTCTCTTTTTTTGCTCCCTCTTTTTTTTCTCCCTCCCTCCTTCTTTGTCTCTTTCTCTCTTGATGACTCGCTTTGCTTCTCTCTCTCTCCCTCTCTATTTCCACTCTCTGTCTCCCTCTCTCTCTCTCTGCCTCCCTCCCTTTCTCCCTCTCTCCCTGCTTCTCTCCCCCTGTCACCCAGTCCTCGGCATGGCTAGTCCAGCTGCCCAGGCCGTCCTGAGAGTGTGTGATGGCGTGTCCCTCCCTCTGCTCTCCAGCTGGGTGGTTTTGAACTCCACACACCTGCCCCAGACAAATAACACACACACATGCGCATAAATACAAACACAAACTTGCATGCAAACACATAATTGCACACATGTTACGCACAGAAAAGGTACACAATTCACCCCTGCCACACTCACACACACACGCCTGTCAGAGACAAATAATGAGACCTTGCAACTCCATCGCCATTTTTCTCTCTCTTGCTCGCTCCCTCCCTGTCCGTCTCTCTCTCCCTCTCTCCCTCCCTCTTCCTTTCTCCCTCCCTCTCTCTTTCTTCCTCCCTCTCCCTCTGTCTCTCTCTCCCTCCCTCTCTCTTTCTCCCTCCCTCTCCCTCTCCCTCCCTCTCTCTCTCTCTCTGCGTACCCCAACTTTTTACTGAGCGACAGCTGGCTTAGGCATTGTTCCGGGGTTGCCCCCTAGCAGGTGCAGCGCTGGCCTGTGGATGCGGAACCCGGCAAGGGGATACTCCGCTTCGACCCTGCCTGGGACACTCATCAAAGGCCGGGTCGCTGCGGTGACCCCCACAGTCCAGAGCAGGCTCCCCTCCACTCTTTTAACATCTCCCTCCTTCTGAAGTCCTCGCTAGCCGGGCTCTGGAGACCACTGTATGGAGAGACCCCACCTCTCCTTGATGTTGGTTGTCTGATCCCATGCTGGCCAGCTAAGCTAGCAGTCTCTGGGTCTGGATATGCACTCCCCTGGCGGAGCTGTGGTCTGAGGGGTGGGCGGGTGGGGGGGTGTTGAGGTGTTTTTGAGGTGTTCCTGGGCACACTCAGTAATATCCCCAAGTGACTGGCTCTGTGTCTTTTTATGATCAATACACGGTTATTGCTTCCAGGAGGAGAGAAGGGGAGAGGGAGGGGGAATTCACAAGGAGGTCCAAGGTCAATCCTCCACCCTCTACTTCAATCATCCCAGCCAGGCAGACAGACAGGTTAGCTCCTGCAGGCAGACAGACAGACAGACAGACATACATACAGGTTGGCCTCTGCAGGCAGACAGACAGACAGGTTAGCTTTTGTATTGAGACAGACAGACAGGTTAGTTTTTGCAGACAGACAGACGGATAGATTAGATCTTGCGGACAGACAGACAGACAGGTTATCACTGGCCCAGTCCTGCACCTGGACTCTGTGCGGCCTTGTAGGCAGGCAGAGGGGGTTCTGGGTAATTTGACTAAAGGAAGTGGGGGATAGCAGATGTAAGAATCACGTCCTCAGACCTTCTGGGCCAGACTCAAACAATTTCTACAATTGCCTGTAATTCTCCCTTCTCCTGCGCTCCTTCCCTCTGTTTCTCCTTTCCATTTTGCTCCCTCTCTCCCTCTTTTCCTCCCTCCATCCCTTCCTCTGTCCCTCTAATCATAAGCCTATTTGTGAAGATGAAACAGTGCAAGCTCCCTCTTAAGGACGGCAATCCTAGATGAGAGCGCGCAGCCGTCCCACCAATCAGGCCGCAGCTTTTTATACCAGCACACGGTAGTCTGCCCAATCAGGGCTTGGCTCTGTGAGGAGTGGTGGGGACGCCGCCTGTCCAACTCTGGAGCGGACCATCCATCACGGATGAAGGGAGTGGGGGGAGGGATGAGGCCGGGGGGGGGGGGGGATGATGGAGGGGTGAGGAGAAGCAGGGGACGAAGGCTGGATGTGA
The DNA here is from genome assembly GCA_036025375.1 of Retropinna semoni. Taxonomy (NCBI): domain Eukaryota; kingdom Metazoa; phylum Chordata; class Actinopteri; order Osmeriformes; family Retropinnidae; genus Retropinna; species Retropinna semoni. The sequence goes on along the minus strand of JAVQJY010057035.1, from coordinate 6,914 downwards.
CCTGTGTTTCCTGAGTGCTCTCAGGCAGCCGCGCTGGAGCGACTCCAGACGCCGTTACGGAGTAATGGCCTGGCACGCCGCCAGGCAGCCGAGCCGGGCCCGCCGCTGCAGCCCCTTCTCTCTGGCAGCCCCCAGCTCCGCTTCATTGACTCAATATTGATCGCTGGTATTTATTAGTGGTCTGTACACCCCCCCCCCCTCCCCTACCAACTCCTCCGCCGCCCCAAACTCTCTCCTCCATGCCTTCCTCGGTAAAACACGTGAAAACAGGAAAGGAGTGTGTTTCTCTCTCCTCCCCGCGGCGTTCGCTGCCAGCTGACGGTTCGCCACAGGGATCGGGCTCACGTTCCGCTGGGCCTTTTAAGTGCCGGGAAAACCTCGTAGGGAAATGAAATCTCGTGTCTGTCTGACGGAAAGCATTTCGGGTGAAGTGTGTGAAAAAAAGAAAAGAAAAGAAAAAAGGGCCCTCGCTGGAACAGGTGATGTCAGAGGGAGGTGACAGTGCCAGCTCGGAGTGTGTGGAGGCCATGGATGGATGGATGGATGGATGGATGGATGGATGCTCCTAGGGGTTTGGCAGCACTTCTTTAAAACTCTCAACCTCACAGTGTCTTTCACCAATCAACCCCGACCCACCCTCCCTCACTTCCATACCTCCATCCCTCCCTCCCTCCCTCTCTTGCTGCTTTTCATCCCTCCCGTCCCTCCCTCCTTTTCCATTCCTCCCTCCCCTACCTGTTATACCTCCCTCGCTCCATACCAACCAACTCGTCTTCCATCCCTCCCTCCCTCCTCTGCTCGCCACCTTTCTCTCGCCCTCTCTCCCTCCATCTTCTCGTCACTCCCCGCCTCTTGTATGAAGTCAGCACTAACCGTAGAAAAAGCATTGACATATAACGATGGTGGGCGTGCGTGCGTGCGTGCGTGCGTGCGTGCGTGCGTGCGTGTCGTTCCTCACGCTGCAGTGCTAACTCTCTCTCCTCAGGAAGATGTCAGTCTTGGAGTTCCTCCACCTAGGGTTCTTTCTCAGGCTAACCGGTTTTGGGGGAGGAGCACTGGAGATACCCGACTCTTAGAGAGAGATGGGGAGAGAGAGACCATAGGGCTAGAATTCAGTGAGAGGAGTTGGTATCCCTGGAGGAAATTTACCCACAGACGGAGATGAGTGCAACTGTAACAAGCGATTTGCCCTCCCCCCACAGGGATTAATAAAAGATTGATCTATCAGTCTATCTATCCGAATCTAATCTAACTGAAGCATGGTCTTTGATTCCTGTGGTTAATAGGCTCCTATAGTCCCTGGCTAACATCCCGCTGTTTCAGAAGCTTCTCTATGTCCTTTCCAGTGAAGGTCACCGTGGTGTAGGAGGCAGTAGGGACCTGTGGGGGGGTGTCACTGATGTGTCCCAGACATTTGTTTTGAGGGTTTAAATTTTTCAGAACCCCCTCGCGACTATAAAACTCTGATTTCCTGTTAGTTAGATTCAGAAGCCTGGTTCACCTTGTGGGGAATGGAAAATGGCATCGCATCAACGCACCTTTGTCTGTGTATATTAGTGTGCGTGTGTGCGTGCGTGCGTGCGCGTGTGTGTGTGATGGATAAATACCTTCAGGAAGCGCAGGTACTGTGTTACGTGTACAGTCCAGCCAGGAGAGATCTAGGCAGCCTATCATCATTAACATCAACCTGATGAAGCTTCTGTGGTGGAAGGTGGTTCTGCTGGATGAGCAGATGGGTCAGGTCATGTCTCATCTCAGTCGTCTCTGAGGCTGCTTCTCTAGACTGTGGACCATCCGAGGTGTACCTGACGTCCACTATGTTCCTCCCCTTGGGAGGATTCCCCCTGGAACCCCAGGGCATGCCCCTCGTTCCCCTCAGAGCGCGTTTACCAGACGCACACAGCAACAGGGTTCCCTAATGTAGGTGAGGGGATGTGGGTAGGAGCACCTGGCTTTTGGATGGGTGTGTGTGTGAGGACTCCAGGGGGGGGGGGTCAGCATCAACAACCAAAGGGTCAATCATGTGTTTCACCCCTCAACCGCAGTGGCGGGTAGCGCTGGCGTTTGGTACCCGCCGGACGGCACCTCATTCTGGGCTTTGTGTTTGTTTTTATTAGGTGTGAAACCCCCGAGCCCGGGCCCGACCCTGGAGGGCTCCGTCCAGAACGTGGAGCTGAAGCTCTGCAGCCGCGCCACGCTGCACTGCGCCTCGGGGACCGTGGGGGCCGTTAAAGTGTGTGCCAGGACCCCAGGTGTGTGCAGCTGTGCCCTGTTAAACTTTACTGCCTGTGTAGGAGAGGGCCCTCCTGGAGCCTCCTCCTCCTCTTCACTTTAACACACGAGCTCCTCTGCTCACTCTCTCTCTCTCTCTTTCTCTCTCTCTCTCTCTCTCTCTTCACCTCCCTCCCTCTCTCTTCTCTTCTTTGACTCTCCATCCATCCCCATCTCTCGGTTTCTTTCTCCTCTCTCTCCCTCCTTCCCTATCGCTTTCTCTCCCTCTTTCTTTCCACCCCCTCTCTCTCTCTCTCTCTCTCTCTCTCTCTCTCTCTCTCTCTCTCTCTTTATCTCTCTCCACCACGCCCGATCTCTCGCTCCAGATATGGGTTGCGTCATCTCGGCCTCGTTCGGTGCTCCTCTGTTCAGACCAGCTTTGATGACAGGAGATGAGAAGATCTCTCTAAGTTTTCTGTGTTACCAAAGCTCAGGGCCAGCAGTTCAGCAGGTCCGTCCTCTCATTTCCACCCTGCCAAGACGGCCACAACAACCATTTGTTTACACCTGTCTAATCCGCTCAGATCTGGCCATGGCCTAGTATAACATTATCCTGGGGGTGAAGGTTTTGGGGAAGGAGGATGTAGGTGCTAGGATCAAGTTTGGAATTAAGCCATCCTCTCTTTCCAGGCTCCTCAGAGGGGGTGAAGGAGCGTCTGGTACCATTGATCCAGGGCCCGTCTGACACCAAGGAGCTCCACGTGCGCCGCTGGCTAAACGAGATCCGCAAACCTGAGTCCCTGCTGGCGCCGGACCTGCTGGCCTTCTCTGTTCAGGTGCCCCAAGCTGAACACGACTGTAGAAACTCAGGTAAGATCTCTCCTCTCCTTTCCTCTCCTCTCCTCTCCTCTCATCTCCTCTCCTCTCCTGTCCTCCCCTGTCCCTTCCTCTCCACCACTCCTCTCCTCTCCCTTTCCCTTTCCCTCATCTCCTGTCCCCTCTTCTCCACCACTCCTCTCCTCTCCCTTCTCCCCTACCTCTCCTCTCCTCTCCCTTCTTCCCCATCTCTCCTCTCCTCCTCTCCTCTCCTTTCTCCCCCACCTCTCCTCTCCTCTCCACCAGTCCTCTCCTCTCCACCTCTCCACTCCACCTCTCCTCTCCACCTCTCCTCTCCACCTCTCCTCTCCTATCCTCTCTTGTCTTCTCCTCCTCTCCTGTCCTCTCGTTTCCTCTGCTCTCTCTTCTCCTCTCAGCAGAGAATCCCTGGGATTCCCGCTGAGCTACACGCTATGATTGATGCTTGTGAACAGAGATGCAGTTGACATCCATGCTCTCCTCTGCTTCAGGTCTCTAAAACCTCCAATGCGCCAGGGGACACTTCCCCCTGGCCAGTGACAGATACAGGAGAAACTTAGAGACGCTATGAAAGACAATCCCTTTAAGTATAAGTCCAAGTTGTCTTCAGAGCCCAACTGTACATCACTTTTAACACTGGCTGCACGGAGCCATCCAGTGTCCTTGACTCATACCCCAAAACCAGGCCTTGAATCATGTCGAGCTCCGGGCCCCTAAATGTGTCAGTGTTGGGGGGGGGGGTGTCTAATGGAGGAATTCCTCCTCTCTCATTTTCGCTGTGTACGTGACCTCCAAGCTGCTCGGGCTGAAAACGAGGGGTGGGGTTGCGGGGCGAGTTCTCTCAGGGACACATGCAGATTTTTCACACACACACACACACACACACACACACACACACACACACACACACACACACACACACACACACACACACACACACACTGTCACACACACAGTCACACACACACACACACTGTCACACTACGAAGGCTGCAGAAACGCTCGTCGATCACATTTTTGACGGATAGCGGAAGGCCCGAATGTACATTCTGAAGGCAACATTGGGTTTCTGACACTGAGCCCCATTTTATGGTTCTGCAGACATGGATGGATATTTTTAGGAACCACAGTAAATTCTATTTAGTGCTCAGCAGACTATTACTGTGATTTAGGGAGGGTATTATTTCAGCAAAAAAAAGGGATGGCTCACAAAGGCAGTACATATTTTTGAATATTAAAACCCGATCTGAACACAAACCAGAAGACTGTATCGGGGAGAGGGGGGGGAGGTGGGAGAGGGACGCAGCATGGGTGGGGGGTGGGGGTCTTGGGTGGAGATGACTCCCAGAAGCCCAGGATATATCTCCAGCAGATGTGGACAAGGAGACCTTTGGTCTCTCTCTCTCTCTCTCTCTCTCTCTCTCTCTCTCTCTCTTTTTCTCTCTGTCTCCTTCTCTCTCATCTTCTCTGCTCTCTCGGAAAATCAGAGAGAGGGAAAGATAGAGAGAGACGGAGAGAGAAAAAGAGAGCGAGGGGCAGGGAAAGAGAGAGATATACAGAAACAGAGAGTAACATAAAAAAAGAGAGGCACCGAAAAAGAAAGAGACTTTTTGCAGGGAGAAAGAGAGAGAAACAGAACAATCTAGACAGAAGACATAGAAGCCTCCACCCTCCAGAGCAGGCATGTCCATCAGTGTGTCTGGATGCTAACAGGGGGGAGAGCACCTTAGACCAGTCTAACACACACAGTATGTCTTCTGATTGTGGTGAAGGAGCTGGAACAAGCGTGTTTGTGCGTGAGGGTGTGTGTGAGGGTGTGTGTGAGGGTGTGTGTGAGGGTGTGTGTGAGGGGGGAGGGAGGTTCAAACTTATACCAAGGTTGGAACTGCCGGGCCCTGGTCGGAGACCTCCATTTGTGGCGTGTTAATGGAATGATGGATGCCACGCTTGGCCTTACAAACACACACACACACACACACACACACACACACACACACACACACAGATGAAACATGGAGCGGCGTGGCGCTCCGAGGGCCCCGCCCCCTGCTTCCCGGGGATCCCAGGGGCCAGCCTCGCCGTTCAGCGTTGTGTGATCATGACATTTCAGAATCTCTGCAGCACTTGGCTCCGAAGATCAAACGCATTTCATGTCTCCCATGTGGCCTCGCGTATTTCATTCAGCCGTTCTCACAGCGCCATCGTTACTCGTGGTCTGTAAGCCCCTCCGCCACATCCACACTGAAGACATTAGATATAATGAGCTCCAATCAGAGTTCTATTCTGTTATAGTTGTGATCCGTACAGTAGCAGCTGGGCCCTAATGTTTGGGCACAGTGTGCTGTTGAATGTGGATGTAGTGAGGGTTGCTGCTCGGTCCCTCTGGAAACAACAGTTGTTTTTAGAGAATAGAGATGTTGAGTTGACTTTTGCGCGTGTGTATGCGTGTGTGTTTGTATGTGTGCGTGTGCGTGTGCGCGTGTGCGTGTGTGTGTGTGTGTGTGTGTGTGTGTTTGTGCGTGTATGCGCGTGTGTGTGTGCGTGCGTGTGTGTGTATGTGAGAGTAGTGTAACGTGGTGTAGTTGGTGGCCTCCAGAAAGCTGAAGCTCCAGCCTCTGGGTCTTCTCCTCCCTCAGTGCTTGTGACAGCCACTGGAAACCACCTTCACCATGTGAACGAGTCTCCTAATGTCCCCCAGAAGCTGCCTGCCCCTCCCCTCGACCCCCTCCCTCACTAGGACCACAGACAGATGCTACCCAGGCCCCTTTACTGGTCTTCTGGTTATTGGGATTGTTGACTGGGAAAAGCTAACCTTTCTTTGAATTCGCTAGTCTTGGTTGCTACTGATAATTTATCCTCATAACGAGATACCTGGTTAGAATGTAGAAAGACTGACCAGACGGACCATGTTAGGTACCTCTTAGATGAGCATGGTAGCTGTTTCTGGTTAGGTGTAGATGGTTCACCAGCTCTGCCGGGACGAACTTTCAAATCGGACCAGATCCGGACGTTCCCCCCTGGCTCCTGTACCGGGCCATCTTTGGATCAAAACATCTCCATCTGGATCCTGTCTAATTGTTTACCAGAGAATACATATCAAAAAAGAGAAATTCCAATTTACTTAGAGTATGGGAGGCTTCACACTGAGAACTCCTGTCCCTCCAGACCAATCTGGTTTGGGTTAGCACAGCTGAGGTTGGAACATTCTAATAAATTAAACACAATTAAAGGCGTGGGATTTATCGCGGGGAGAACTGAGGAACACGGCTTTGAAACGTCCTCTTTTATGGGTCCAAATGTGTCCAATAATTTCATATTGGCTGTTAACCCTTTGTGATACAACGTGATGGTCCCAGATGAGTTCTCCTAATTGAGGGCTCCTTCCAGATGGAACGGTCCACCATACAAGTTCTTGGCAGGCGGAGGAACATTAGAGCCAATAATTTCATGCTTTTGTTCATTTTCTTTTCTTTCTTTTTTTCCGTCTGAAGAACAATACACGAATCATGTGTGGAGTTTGTGTTATGACACTGGGAGTATTGAGAAATCAGTGGTGTGATTTAATAGGCAGCGGAATGTGGATGAAATGATGGAAGGAGAGAGTCAAAGAGGGGAACAGAGAGAATTGGAGAGAGAGAAAATGGGAGTGAAAGAAAATAAATTTGGAGAGGGTGCATAAGAGAAAGAGAGAGAGATAAGTAGAGAGGGGAACCGTGGCACGCAGGATGCTGGACCCAGGACCCAGGACCCAGGACCCAGGACCCAGGACCCAGGACCCAGGACCCAGGACCCAGGACCCAGGACCCAGGACCCAGGACCCAGGACCCAGGACCCAGGACCCAGGACCC